>BMAO01026336.1:0-87448 GCA_019973975.1 Trichonephila clavata | reverse complement strand
CTATTGTTTAAATGTGACTAAAAATGTAAATAAAATAAATTAAATGTAAAAAAACTTTTTTAAGAACAAGCTTTTATTTAAACGCGCTAAAAAGAATAAAATAAACTTTTCCTTTAAAACTTTTTTTACTATCAACTTATAACGTCATTACACAATTTATATGATATAAAAGCTTGTCGCAATGTTTAAGTACTCATATTTACTTAGTTTGAATTTTTTAAACCAAAATCAATCAGGTCAAGTTATTTATTTTACTTGTTTATCTACTCAGGTATATATCTCGCGACATGCTTTTTATACCATATAAATTGTGTAATGACGTTATAAGTTGATAGTAAAAAAAGTTTTTAAAGGAAAAGTTTATTTTATTCTTTTTAGCGCGTTTAAATAAAAGCTTGTTCTTAAAAAAGTTTTTTTTACATTTAATTTATTTTTTACTTTTTAGTTATCGCTGGACAGGTTTCTCAGCCTGTTCAACTCATTGAAAGCTGGTTCGCCATCCCTGGTTTAGCTGAATTAATTCTCGCAAAATGGTATTAGACTAAAAACACAATTTTTTTAAATCCGTAATTTTTAAGCAATTTTTTCAATCTTCGTGCAGATTTTGGGTAACATTGTTCTACACACGAAAAAAAAAAAGGTTTAGTGAGATTATCTTCATAAATGACAAAGTTATTAAATGTTTAATTAAAATTTTGACTATTTTTGAAAAACTTAAAGAATATATTATTTATTTGACATATTTTGAAGATAAGGGATATATTTCTCTAACACATTAGAAGAAAACTTTAGTTATTTATTAAAAAACTTCAAAAGGCATTTAAATATTTGTATCTATACAAATAAATAAAATTGAAGTGTCTGTTTGTAATTTCAAATTAGCAGCTTTTTACTTAATGCACTAAAAGTATATACGGTATTCATAACAAAAAACCAATTTTTAAAATTTTTGTCTGTCTGTCTGTCTATCTGTCTATCTGTCTGTCAGTCTGTCTGTTTGTTCCGGCTAATCTCGGAAACGGCTGGTGCGATTTTAAAAATTCTTTCTGTAATGGAAAGCTACATTAACGGGGAGTAACATAGGCTATATTTTATTCCCGTATTCTTACGGGAACGGGAACTATACGGGTGAACGTGAAACTGAATGTCAAGATGAACGCCAAATTGAACGCCAAGCTGAGCTAATGAAGTCGTTGTTTTGGTTACTGGCGACCGATGGCCTTCATGAGACATAATAGTGTTACGCGCACATGATAATACGCTGACACGTGCCGTAATTTTTTTTTTTGGATAGTTATCTCACTGTTCAGTTAAGTAGAGCATCGGCGGTTTCGGTTGCATTTTTAAAAATAATAAATCAAGGCTTCATAATCAAAAAGCAATGCAAGAAACAAAAAATTGATAAGTTTTACGGTTAGTTTTAATCCTTTCTTTTTTTTTTTTTTTTTACATTTTTAGTCACATTTAAACAATAGTTATTATAATCCCAATCTATATCTATACAAATAAATAAAATTGAAGTGTCTGTTTGTAATTTCAAATTAGCAGCAATTGTTTGCGGGGGTTTAAGGGGCGTCAGAAATTCCGATTTTTAAGTTATTAGACGTACAGTCTTGAAACTTAGTAAGTACATTTCTCTCATAGGGTAGAGATACGCTACAAAATGGGTTTCGTGAAAATTGCCCTCAAGTGGCATTGCGGGACTTAAGGGGCGTTATAGATAATTATTTCCATTTTTAAACTATTAGATGCACAGTCTTTATATTTGATAAGTAGATTTCTTTTATAGAGTAGAGATCAGCTATAAGAAGGTTTTGTGAAAACAGATCTCTAAATGGCGTTGCGCGGGATTTAGTGGCGTACTAGATAAATATTTTCGTTTTTAAACTACTTCACCTCCCTGCTTGAAAATTGGTATGAATGTTTCTTTCATGGAGTAAATATCCGCTACAAAACAGGTTTGGGAAAAATTGACGCCCAAGGGGTGTTGCGGGGTGTTAAAGGCAGATATAAATAATTATTTCTATTTTTAAACTATTAGACGCACAGTTTGAAATTTGGTAAGCAGATTCCTCTCATAGGATAGAGATACACTACAAAATGTGTTTTGTGAAAATCGACCCCTAGGCCGCGTGGCGGGGGTTCAAGGGGCGTTATTGATAATTTTTTTTTCATTTTTTTATTTATTGGACGCACAGTCTTCAAATTTTGCTAAGCAGATTCCTTTCATAGTGTGCAATTCCCCTACAAAATTGGTTTTGTGAAAACAGATCCAGAAGTGGCGTTGCGGGGGCTCAAGTGGCGTTATAGATAATTATCCCCATTTTTAAACTATTAGACGTACAGTCATGAAATTTGATAAGCAGATTCCTTTCGTAAAGTACAGAACCGCTACAAAATGGGTTTCGCGAATATGAACTACTAAGTTTAATTTCGGGAGATTAAGAGGTGTAATTGATAAATATTTCCATTTTAAACTATTTGATCATCCTGCTTGAAAATTGGTAGGCATGTTCCTTTCATGGAATAGAGTTCCTCTAACAAAGAGTAAAACGAAAATTGACCCCCAAGGAGGGTTGCGAGGGGTCAAGAGGAGTTACAGAAAAAAATTCCTGTTTTTAATTGTTAGACCCATATACTTGAAATTTGTTAAGCATGTTTCTTTTGTTGAATAGGGATTCACTAAGAATGTATTTTAAGCAAATCAAGCTCTGGGGGGTGCAGGGGGTTACTGGGACGTATTGACAAAAAAATTACTTTTTTCGAGCTACAAGGACTATAATAATGAAATTTGGTTTGCATTTTTCTTTTGTTGAGTTGAAATCCGCTAAGAGCGGTTATTTTGGAAAACGGCTCTCAACGGGATTACTGAGATATTGATAGTAAAACTTTTGTTTTTTTTTCTGTTAGATTTAGACTTGAAATTTGGCTTGCATGTTCAATTTACGGCGTAGAGATCCACCGAAAATTGGTTTTGCGGGAATCCACTTGGTTTTTGGGTTACGAAAGAGCAAACATCATTCTATGCTTCAATTTTAGAGATTTTTAGAAAACACAAATTAGATGAGTTCTGCCCCCTTTTTTTTATCAACAGGCGACAGTTATAGGTATAAGTATATATTTCAATACAATCGAATTCTTAATGCAGGACTTAGATATGAATAATTTATACATATATATAAGCAGTAAAAATTTATAAAACATCATGAAATTCCCAGCGAAGCGGGCGGGTAACAGCTAGTTAATCAATAAAATGCTTAAGACTCAAAACGCATTTTGTAATCAAAAAAGAAAGTTTTATCAAATAATGATAATTTTTTGCTGCACATTGAATATCTTCTACGTAAGAATCTATTTTTTTTAATTGCTCAGATCATCTTTAGAAACTTGATTTTGAAAAAATCAATAATTAAATTCAAATAAAATTAACAGATTCTATTTGTAATTAAATTTAAGGACACATGTCGTAGTGTGTGTTTAGATTACTGGTGAAAAAATGAGGTATATTTAAATTACTTGTAGGCTTAAAATTAGAAAGTTTCTTTAAAAAATTCCTTCATTTTATTATAAAATTATTTTTTTTAATCGAAAATATATTGCATTTCTAGATAATATTTTTCTCTTATTGTTTTCCTAGCGGATTCCTTTTGATGGGTAAGATACATAAAAAAATGATCTTTCCGATTCTGTAATTATTTTTTGTCTGAGTTTCATAGATTAAAGTTAGATAAATTATTTAAAGAGTTTCTTCAATACTCCATCTCAGTTTAACTTGGCAGCGTTGAGAAAGGTATACAATGTTCCAATCTACTTGAAAAATAGCTCTACTTTTTTGTTTTGAATTTAAATCCAAGAAAATAGATAGAAATTTGTAAAAAAATTGCATACGTTGTAGAAATTAGATTATTTTTACGTTGTAGAAATGTAATTATTTTTCAGACAAAGTTAATTAATACAGTCAATAGCGCAACGTTATGAAATTCCAGTTTGGCTGAAAACCGATTTTCGATGCCAACTTTTGTCATTGTTGTAACAATAAAATTATTACAACAATGCAAATATATCCAAGTTGGCGCCCAAAATTAGTTTAACGTTTTTAATTAATATCTTTTTAATTAATTGCAATATCGGAATATAAATGGTCAAAACATGCATTGTCATCCAAACTAAACGTGTATACAAAATTTCAGCTCAATGGGAGGAATATATCAGCTTCAAAATTGAGTTGCACGATTCCACCCGAACAAATTACATACATACATACATACATACATACATACATACATTGTAAGTTAAATAAAAGCTTTTAAAAAAAAGAAAGGATTAAAACTAACCGTAAAACTTATCAATTTTTTGTTTCTTGCATTGCTTTTTGCGTATGAAGCCTTGATTTATTATTTTTAAAAGTGCATCCGAAACATCCGATGCTCTACTTAACTGAACAGTGAGATTCTCCTTTCATAAAAAAAAAATTATGGCACGTGTCAGCGTATTATCATGTGCGCGTAACACTATTATGTCTCATGAACAGCATCGGTCGCCAGTAACCAAAACAACGACTTCATTAGCTCAGCTTTGCGTTCAATTTGGCGTTCATCTTGGCATTCAGTTTCGCTTTCACCCGTATAGTTTCCGTTCCCGTAAGAATACGGGAATAAAATATAGCCTATGTTACTCCCCGTTAATGTAGCTTTCCATTAGTGAAAGAATTTTTAAAATCGCACCAGCCCTTTCTGAGATTAGCCGGAACAAACACACAGACAGATAGACAGACAGAATGATAGACAGACAGACAGACAAAAATTTTAAAAATTGGTTTTTTGTTATGAGTACCTTATATACTTTTAGTGCATTAAGTAAAAATCTGCTAATTTGAAATTACAAGCAGACACTTCAATTTTATTTATTTGTATAGATTATATTTACAAAATATCGAAATTTTGCATTTTTTACGATTTTTTCTAAAATGAACCGATATTGATTCGTTATTATGAAAAGACTTTTTCATACGTTTTGTGCGAATTTTTTACTATCATAGTGTAACGAAATTATGTAATAAAAAAGTTAATACTTCGTTCTTTTCGAATCATGATTTAAAATATAAAATACCAAAAAACTTTTTTTTTGTTGAGATTTTTCAAAAAATACTTAAAATTCCAACAAAACATTGAATAACTTCGTTATTTATAAACATACACGAAACTTTTTTACCAAATGTGAAACGTTGTTATCCATCTTTTCAGAAACATGGCTTTGCAATGAGGGTTTAGTTGAAATTGAAAATTTTAAACGCATAACACAATATAGATGACCAGATATTAATCATAGGTGCGAGGTCGCTATCTATCAAAAAGTGCGCGATTCACAACATAAGTTTATATCATGATATAAGATCTGGATCAAGAGCATTAGTATTTCTAATCGCCTGTCTCATTTGCATATTTTCAACTCAGTCGTTTGTGAGAGCGCCAGCTGTTGGTAGGTTTTTTTTCTTATTTAAAAAAAAAAAAAAAAAAGAAATATAATTGATGCCCATGAATAATCGATGCTAAACCTGCAAACCATTTTTTACTTTGTTTAATTTTCCGGGTTTTATTAAATTTTAAAATTTATGCGGACTTTTTGCCCACACGGTACTATAAGCAACATATATTTATGTAACATAATGGATGTACATTATTTGATGTATCTAATATATAAAATTCTTGTGTCACAGTGTTTGTAACCAAACTCCTCTGAAAGGAGCGATTCTTATGAAATTTTGTGCGTATAATCAGTAGGTCTAAAAATAGGACGTAAACTATTTTCATTTCGATACTGCAATTATTTGAAAAGATATTAATTAAAAACCTTAAAACGTGTAATTGTTTTATCCCTGTGTGTTGTTTATTTGGCCGAGCGTCATTTCAATTTCAGCGGAGTGAAAAATTCCGACTTTTTCTACGGTTTTAAAATAACAATCTAATTTTTTCTATAAAACTCAGACAAAAAATAATTACAGAATCGGAAATATCATTTATTTCACCTCGATACGGTATAATCTTTTTACAATGTTATAATATTTGTATTTTTTACGATTTTTTCAAAAATGAGTCAATATTGATGCTTTATGAAATTTATTTCTAAATTATTAAACATTCACTGACCCTACTATGACCACTCGTTGACCATAGTTACAATATTGTCCACGTAATTTTTATTGATAACTCAGTAAAATTAAAAGCAGTTAATAGTAAATAGATTTGGGTAATATATGTTTCATTTTACGACCCAAAGTGTTCGCTAGACGAGATTTTTTCCTTCGTTTCACCTCTCAATGTATGGATGAAAATATCAAATAAGACTTCAGTCACCGAGAGATTATGGTCAAGAGTTTTGTGACAGATAATGTTGAATCAAACTGCTCATTCGATCCTGGTTCTGCTAAAGATTCGTTGTGTGGGATTCAGGTGGAAGGGTTGCTGCGTATTAAATATAACTAAATATTGGTGACTGAATGTGATGTGAAATTTAATAGGTTTTATTACTTGATCACATAATTTTTAAAATTATCTGGTCCGTCATCGTAAACCTTTTATAGTTTCAGACGCAAAGTTAATTTCAGAATTTATCTTCTACGTTTGTAAACATGACGTTCCTAAGCGACGATCGTTTCGTCAAATGAAAAAACTTCGCCATATGTAGTCAATTGTGGAAAAGTTCTCTTACACATGCACAAGCACAATAATCTTGTTCACGTATACGCTGGCAGCATTTGGCGACGTCTTTTAATTTGACGAAATTGATCTACATTATAATACGTAAGTATCTTCTATTTTTACATTAATAAAAACATTTAAACCTAAATCGATTTCTTTTATCAGAAACTTCCCCAAAAGACTCGATACAAATTTTCATTTTAAACATTCGTGCCTCAACAAAAGAGCCTGATGAATAAATCTGCATCAAATGTTTAGTTTCCTAAATACATCTATAAAGTGAGAGATGAGAAACATTCTAAAGAAATATATATTTTGTTCCTTTAGAATTTCATTTTACTTCAAGCTTTTACTTTAACCACGTTGCCTCGGTTGTCACAATTTCTTGTATCTTTTTTTTTATTTCCGAGTGGTGCCCTTTAATCAAACGGGCGTTTTTGAATAATATGAGCCACACACGCACTCCCCCCCCCTTTCTCGAGAAGGGTGCGTGCGACGTTTAAAGGAATTGTTTAGTAGTCATCCGGCGCAGTTCCTTTTGTTCCCGTTACTTTTCTCTCCGCTGTTGCCGTTCGGTGGGTATTAATTCTTCGCTCATTTCCTATTCCATGGTTATTTCGCGGAATTAGCGGACCGTGGCAACGGTTTTCATGCAAATCCCGTTTCTGTTTGGGTGGGGGTGCTGCGGGGGGGGGAGACAGTTTGAAAGTGTTTCATCTCTCTTGTTCTCTCCTTTTTTACATGGAAATGAGATTATAGACAAAAATATTGTTTTTGAATATATGAAGTGCAAGTCTGATGAACACTGTTACTCCTTTTTTTTAAACACACACACACCGTTATACCATTTTTTTGTATGAAAGGAGAATCGGCATTACAAAAGAGAAGCTCCGCAAGATTTAAAAGCATTAAAAAACGTATATGTGTTTCGAATAGAGAGAGAAGTATTAGTGCACAAATAATCTTTTACATGAAACTGAGTTAATTGTAATAGGTTGCCCATTTTTTCCTTTAAGAAAGGTTGAGATACATAATATTACGTTCTGCACATACCATGTTCTTCTAGTGGCAACACCAGTAGAAGAGTTGTCATGATCCTAATTTCGTGATCTGCATTGTTTCCGTTGCTTGGTGGGTTCGAGCCCTCGTACCGCTGAAAATCCACTAATACAAGTTATGGAAAGTTGAATGACAGTTTAGGTATAATTCTCATCACTTGACCTCATTCGAAATGAAAGGAACCCTCACCAACACCCTTCATGTAGCTTCAAAGAGCGACGTTATTAAACAATTTATCAATTACGTTCCCTGAATACTGTGTTGCATTCCCGTTAAAGCGCTAATTGACATTTCCTTCCCATCATTTTAAATACAGGGGGATTCTTAAATCTTAGGGCAAAATTTGAGGGTTGGTAGAGTTCACCAAAACAAAATTTTTTGTTTCGAAATATATGGGTAGAAGTGTCACGTTGAGGTACAAACAGAAAAAATAACTTATTAACCGAAGCATAAAATGATCATTAGCATCATACATAACAGTGATGTTTAAACAATTTTAGAAACTGCATCCACCCACAGTCCAATTTTTAAAACCTTCCAAACGGTTGGTTGACTGACAAGTAGACAACATGCTACAGCCCTTGTACATGTGCTGCGTGTTTCGTCCGCATGGTCCAAGATGACTTCTTCCAGGTGTATTTGTCGAACAGTCCTCGATCTACCTCATCAGTACTGGCGGTAAATGAACCATTTTTATACAGCTAACGATGTAAACGCTGAAACATTTTGTGGTTCGGCAGGCGTCTAGTTGTGGAAAGCGTTCCTGATACAGCCTTTGCCACCGTACATTAGATGTATGTCTGCCTTTTCGCTTTTACTAAAATAATTCTCAAGAACCGAAATCTCAAGCCCAAATACCGAACTTGGTGGTGCAGCAGATCATTGGCGCATCGCTTTGTTGTCTTCAACTATAGCCAATATTGTCAGCGAATTTCGCCACAAAAATTGCCAAGTATACATGGTGGTTAGTGGATGCAATTTCTAAAACTTTTTTTTAACATTTTCTGTACAGAATCACTCGTTAAGTATGCTGCTAATGAACATTTTATGTTTCCATTAATGTGTAATTTTTTTTCTGTTTGTGCGCCCTTCCGCTCATATATATCTGTACAAAAATTGTTTTAGTGAGCTCTACCATCCCTCAAAGTTTGTCCCATGATTTTAGAATCATTTTGTATTTTGATATTTTTGCACCACATCTTCAAAAAATTATGAATTATTTGCCTAGGAAAAAATTATGAAGTGCACCTCCTCCAGCCCTGAGTGGTCATGGTCACAAACATGTGGTCGGCGCTGTCGAATCGACCATTCGAGCCTTTGTACCTTTATGAAGACCCACCAAGTAGAGGAGCTGGTGCATATTAAATCTGTCAAGGCTCTTCAAGATAGCGTAGGGTAAATGCTTGGAGATAAGGGTAACAACTTAGGTGTCGTCTTCATCTCTTGATCCAGGTTCAAAATGATGAGGTTCGTTGGCAAAACCCTCGTGCAGGATTAGTTGAGTGAGGCAACCCGAGGGCTATTGGCGACGGATTTCATCATTTTGAACCACGGCCAAGTGACGAGGATTACATCTGAGCTGAAACCCTCTCTCCGAACTACCACCCAGAACCAAAGTTCAGGAAATTGAAGCTCGATACATTTAACGTGCAACGGCCCCCTCTATAACGAGTGTTATCGGAAGGCGTGTTAAAAACTTATCAAATCAGCTCAAGTAAATTTAGAGCAACCTGAATTTGAATCAATCAACTTCCTTTGGTATATTGTGGAGTGAGTGAGTGAAATTAACGTCCCACTGCTAAGCTACACGAGGGCTTTTTGGGGAAGGTCCGCGTCATTTTGAACTATGGTCAAATGACGCGGATGACACCTAAGCTGGCACCCCTCTCCTAACTACCACACCAATGGGAGGACGTTTGAGCTCTCGACAGATTTAACGTGCATCGCTCCCCTACACGGCGGGTTTTCAGTGGTACTGGGATCGAACTCATGACATGCTAGCCACGATTCGATGCCTAGACCACTTGGCTACCGTGGCCACAGGTATATTGTGGAAAATAGAGCATTTATTTACCAGATTAACTTTTGCTCCTTGTTTAATTAGAGCTTGGGTCTAGCCTAACGTTTATTTAAAACATAAGTTGACAACACATTGGTAATTTTAGTCCTTATAATAGTCAAAAGGTACACTGAAGTACAGCGTTGCTTAATTCCAATCAAGCATTCTAAATTTTGTTCTATTTTATTATTCCAACTGAGTAACTCTGGCGCAAAGGATCTTCACGCTCGTCTGTTATTCTTGCACCCGCTTCCATTTCAGCCGTTGGTAGATGAATGGGCTTGTCAAAACAAAGCACTTTATTGCTCCACTGAAAGACGACATGAATTCAGGGGACGACATGAATTCATGTGGCGCAAGTAGCAGCTTCGATGTGATTTGCATTGAATTTACACGATTTATTGGATAAAGAGTGTGTTGTGGAAAAGATGCATTGCCACCTGCACCGTTTATCGTGTAAATTCCTTTTATAATAATTAAAAGATAATGTGATAAAAAAATATTCGTTACCTTTTTTTTATCCGACATAACTGGACATTAGGACCTCGATAAATTAGTAGGATAACTCTCAATGGTAGTGTTGATTATATAATATGTGTATATAAATATTTTTATTGTATAATTGTCCTGACAAACAGTTTTCTTTTAATTATTTTTTTTTCTTTCGTCAGGCATTTAAGACCACGCTTTCCAATACTTTCCTCTTAAATATCCGCTTAACGGGAGTAGTCAATTTCACTACAACCACATAGTCCACGTCGCAAATTCAATACTATAATTATGTAGAATTAATTTATATATAACACTAATATATTAATGCTATATAAACCAATAAACATGCTGTTATTAAATCGCATTATATTATAGAATGTTCTTGAATTTTTTAATTGTGGGAAAATTAAAAAACGACGAATGCTTAAAAATGAGAACCTATGGGTCCTAGGGTCTTCCGAAATCCCCTTTGTCCGTCTTATAGTTTTGTATTTGTGAAAGCTTTGCTTCTGGTGGCTGCGGTAGTGTTTATCGTCACAAACTCGAATTCGACCCCTTGTGCCACAGAAGATCTGTCGCTTTGAGGGGCCCATTCACGTTAAATCATTCGAGGCTAAAAGTCTTGGTGTGGTAGTTTGGAGAGATGCTGAACCACACAGCTCGGGTGTCGTCCTCGTCAACTGACTGAGTCTCAAAGTTACGAGGTTCGTTGCCAATAGGTTCCGTGCTGCCATAAAGTGTGACGTTAATAAAAATTCTCTCTATATAAATCTAAATAATGTGCTGCGCGCTGCGTCAAGCAAAATAGAAATATTAAATCGTCAGCATTGTAAATTAAATACGTTTTTCCCGAATCATTTATAAAACGGAAAACGAATGCATCGGAAATAACATTAAGAAAAGTAATATATATATATATATATATATATATTAGACTGGATTCTTAATAAATAGTAATGTTATTAGATTGGCAACTAAGTTCTCGTCGTCTTTTCTTAAATTTTAACGTTTCGAACATCATTAAATGTTTTTGGCATAATGGTCTATTAAAGATATTTTGTTCCACTGGAATCTGTTCTATGTCGATCTGTGTGCTTGATTTAATTTATATCAATTTTCTAACATTTTTAAATGGAATGGCAAATTGAAAAAATTGAACATTTTAGTAAGCTTTTTGTTTTTGATCAAGGGTTTAAGGCCTCAAAAACTGTGTAATCGCGACATTTGTCCTGTAATATCGAGAGGCTTTCATAATTGAAAGGATATTCCGATCTCTTTTAAATGCTTTGCACGAAATTTAGTTCAATACTGACAGAATTGATTTTCGTTTGGATGAACTTTTAGAAGCGAAACTGGGGAACTTTTAACACCGTTTTATAAGCTTCACATGTATGAATCTTTGAATTCAATTTTTACCCACTTTAAAACGTCAGATTAATTCGATATTTTGTTCACTTGTCCAGGACCGATGGCAATACAATAATTTAACAATTTTGTTTCATGGTCCTGATAAGGATTATCAGGATTAACAATTTATAATTTTCAGATCCCATCCCGTTTCTGGCAACTAATTTTAAATCCCATTTCCAAATTTGGCGATTAATTCCAGATTTGACGACTAAAAGAGTAAGCTACAACTTAGTTCGATGAACTATAAAAGGATATGTTTTTAGTTTCTTTAAATTATAATTTATTATATCTACAAAGTATTATAAAAATCCTGTTGAGCGTTGAGAAGTTGTAAACAACAAGGTTTAATATATTATTGACTTATAAATTGTTAAATTTTATTAAAAAAATCAGCTTTAAAATGTTTAAATGGTGGAACATAGCTGCTAACCTAATACATTCAGAGCTTCTCACGAGTTGTTAATTTATAATTAATCGATTCATTGGTTATTAGCGTCATACTATAAGCAGTTGCCTACACCAGAGCTTTTAGTTTTGAATCTTGCCTTAGGGAAGCATGTTTAAGAAGCAAGATCGAAACACCCTGAGCTGGCACCCCATGCAAATGTTATTAATTTGAGACCCGCTGTGTGGATTTAATGTATATTAACTCTCTTACATGGAGGTACTTCTGAAAGAACGACCCCAAGATCTATTTCTATGTATTTGTTAATATGCCATACATATTAAGGAGGCTCTATAAATTTGGAAAACTAAACAACCCCTCAAAATTCAATAAACTCTGAATTAGAGTCGCAAGTCTGACTATAAATATCAATATGTTACTACAAAGTGGCCGTAGTTGTTATGAGTTGTATGAATTATAGAATGCATCTAGTACAGAGTTATGGTTCAAAACAATTAACGTGTTATTCTGAATGAAACGTTCCATGAAAGCATATTCATTTCAGAAAGGTTTTATGGAAAATGTCACCCGCGTGGCTGTAAATGGAAGAAATATGGAAAGCGTGACCGGAATGGGTTTGATGCCTCTGTTATATCACTCACGCTCATTTTTAACACTAAACAAGGACGTGTTAATGAACGCTTAATTTCTTATGATTTGATAGATATTAAGGAACGAAAATGATCCACGCTTTGAAAATCCTAATCATGCTTAGAAAATCAAATATTCAATGAAATTGGGCTTCGATACAATTATTGAACTTAAAATTGGAAATTATTTTGAGAAAATTAAAGTTGCTTTGAAGCGGCTGATAAGAATAGTGAAAGTTAAGAGTGAAATCGTGGAGGGTTTGGAAAAAGTTTCTGTTTTCTTTCGGAGAAATTCATAATTTCAAAAGTGAGCATTATTACGCTCTGAGGATCAAACTTTCACTGCCATGGTAACCGAGTGGTCAGAGTCGCGAGTTTGTAGCCGGTGGTGCTACTGAAGACCCGACGTGTCTCAAAATCCTCTTGTTCACACACGCTCTGTTACTTTTAAGAATAGACTCCACATTGTTCTTACATCTGTAACACTAATATTTACCCCTTTTCCCACTTCCCTGGGTTTTTCCTCATGTTGTATGACACTCTCTACTGTTTATATACAGTCAATTCCGGCGTATCACACGCACCCATAGTTTCAAGCTGCAATTTTTTGTTTCGTAGGTATATTCTAAGTATAACGCACACCCTCAATTTTTACAAAGAAACCTGAAATGTAAGTGCGCAATGCTCTTATTTGTTGAAGTAATTCATTCGAGGTATTATTCCACAAACTCTTCATAAATAGTATACTTCTCTGGAACTACAATTCTTTAAGTTCAGAAGGAATGTCATTTCTTCCTAGTGAACAGTATTTTTATACTCAGCATATAACGTGCACCTGTAAATTTCGATTTTATTTTTTGTGTTAAGAGGGTGCGTTATACGCCACCTTTTACGGTAACTGTTATTGATATCTAAGTTATAACATTAAGCTTTCGATTGTATCGAAAACATTCTTAGAGCCCTCACCTCTTGATTCAGGAAACAAAAATTGAATTTCTGAAAACGGAAGAATGATCATCTTTTATTCTTCGATAAACCTCTCTCCCCCAGATTCGATAAACATATTTTAAGCGGATCTGCACTTAACAAAGTAAACATGTTCTCTAAATATCAAATCTGTAGGTCTACTAAATTAAATGAGGAAGTTTTTATCGATGAAGCTTCCCCTTTTGCAAAACCCCTTCTTCGCGGGTTTTTACTTAATATAAATATACTTATCGCGTTTCAAGACTTTTAGTGCATTAGTTAAAAAAGAGATTTTTTTATCGATATGCGTCATAAGCCTCCCTCTCTCCCATTGGAATCTGATTTCCGCAAAGCTTGTTCTAAGCTGATCTGCACTCAACAAAAGTCACATGCTTGCCAAATTACAAGTTTTTAGACATCTAATGGTTCAAAAACGTCCTGTAACTTCTCCTGAAAGTCGATTTCCTCAAAACCATTATTAACGTACCTCTACTCAATAAAAGAAACACGTTTACCAAATTTCAGTTTGTATGTAGGTCTAATAGTTAAAAAACAAAATTGTTTTTTTATCTATAACACCTCCGAAACCCCTTGCAACCCTTCTTGGGAGTTGATTATCGTAAGCCCCGTTCTTAGTATTTCTCTACTCATGAAAAATAAAATTTTACTAAATTTCTTATCTGTGGGTGTAATAGTTCAAAAATGGGAACTTTTTTGTATATAACACTCTCGCAACCCTACCTTGGGAGTCGATTTCCACGAAACCGTTGTTAGAAGAACTGTACTCAACACACACAAAAAAAAAACATGTTTACCAAATTTCAAGAAGTCTCTGTGTGTGTAGTTCTAATACTTCTGGAGACCTTGTGACGATTGAATTAAGGACTGAGTCGCTTTTCTCGTATATGAGCTTAAAACATCTGTTACACATTTCACTATCCTTATTACATTTGAAATAAATGTCACAAACTAATTGTCTTAAAAAAAATACAAAAATGATAGGGTTTTGCATGGAGCCTAATGCTGATGAATTATATGTATGGATTCCATAAACAGAACATTATTATTTATTTTACTATGTGAAATGACGCATTCTCCTGATTGTATTGTAAGTATTGTTGGGATATATTAACAGAAGTTTATGTGTATGCACTATATTTTTTCTATCAACTCCAGAATTGTAGAATTTTATTAATTGCCTTTAATTTGACGTTCTGGATTTACATATTTTTACCTTGGTGTAATAAATTTTACTTTCAAATACCGCATAAACTCGTATTTCCTGTCAATGTAAACTGATTTGGCGATTTTTTTGAACCGTGGGATATTGGATCGTTTTCTTAAAATGGCTGCGTCTCTTAGCTTTCGGAATGGCAGTGCCGAAATATTATTTCACTAATGTATAAATATTCCCTTTCTAGCGAGGATCAATCATTCGTATGACGGAAAGAACATTTTGTAGGGATTTAAAAGAAATCAGAAAGATTTCGCCATAAAATTTTACTGCTTGAAAAAGAAATAAAGTAACTTTTACGGTGCATATCATTTGAAAAGATTTGCATCCATAAAGCGTACGGAGACGATTTTATTTAGTAAATACATACCTTATACTCGGAAACAAAGTAGTCTGTGTGTGTGCCATTTCGACGCGGATATTACTTTGCACATATCGAGCAAAATGACAAACTGAGCTGAAATTAAATTGAATTTTCCGAGAAAAATGTCTTTGATTTAATCTGAAATATAAGCCATTTACCAAAACGCCATTCAATTTTGTTGCTTAAAAAAAAAACAAAAAAAAACTTGAATACTTTTCGACAGTTTTCATTTCATCTCAGAAAATAAAACTTCTGTATTCTTGTTTGTTACATATATTTCCTCCTGCGGTGTTTTAACTTCTGAAAATGGTTTGGAATGTAGTTTGTCAGAAAAATACGACTGCATCTTTTCTTGACAAAAAATGAATTGGCAATACAAAGCCTTGTTTTTTTCCTATTTTAAAATTCTGTCTGTATCCATAAGTAAGGTTGTAAAAAAGTTAAATTTTTTTAATACAGTATATACACAGGTAACGTTTATTTATTTGGTTAGTTATGTATTTATATAATTTGTGGCTTATTTTGAATACAAAATATGCTTTCGCGTTTGAGCATTTCTAAGGAAAACTGGTTCTTAGAAGTATATCAAAGTAAGAAAGACCATGTATATGCAGTAAATTTTGAGCAGAAAAATAGAATATTTGTTTGCTGTAAAGAGGAAACTATAATGGTAAAAGTTGGAGACACTTTGCAATTTGTGATTCAAGTGATTTCGAAACATTCATAAAGAAGAATTTGTGCTACTTGTGACGAGTAAAAAATAAATCGGTAATCGAAGAAGTTAAGTGTTTTTCCATAAAATTTATTTATCTTTTAGAGTTGGTTACAAATTCTAAATAGCTTGGAAAATATTTTACTTTTTAGTTGATTAAGAAGGACTAGGAAAATTTTTCAAATTGAACTGAAGAATTTAAATTTGGCTGAAAACTACTACCCATTTGACTGACACCTAAAAAACCTTTCCTTCACACATTCCGTTATAGGCCTATGCATGAATACTCCTAACACATGTTGGGATGGAAACTTTCATGAAAGAGACTTCATGTTTCACAGTATTAAAATTCAAACACTTTTTGTACAACAGAGTATTGAATTCGTAGTAAGAGAGTCAATGGCTCGTCTATCTGAATAGCGTGTAAGTATTTTGCAAGAGATAAATCTCTAGGCTTGAATTTAAGAAAAGCCCCTATTAACTAAGACCTTTTGTGTTTTCCGTATTTTGAGAAGAAAGTTTAAAAAATTAGTATAGTTTAAGCATTTAAAAATTTAATAATAAATTATTATTGATTATCACTTTTTTACTGTAATATATGCTTAATTAGTTCATATTTTTCAATATAGAAATTCAGATTAAGTAGTTTTACAAGTAAACAGGGGGAAAAAACAGAAGCAAACAGCTAAAATTAATAATATAATAAAGGAAAACACGTAAGTATTAAAATATAAATAAAGATCACTCAAAATTTAAAGGTGTGGTCAATAAATATGGCAGGTTTTATTTTATGGCAATAGTTTTACCGCCTGGTCAATCTTTTTGCTTCTATTTGTAATACTAAGCGAATCTATTTATCTATAACAAATTGATCTTCATATAAAATTCATTATAAAATATTCAAAGCAATCACATATTGAATTTTTCAATAATTGCCAAGATTGCAGCACGAATCGAGCAACTTATGTTTATGTAGAAGAAAAGGGACTCACGCTTATATCCATTCATTATCACCAGATCTCTTGAACTATTATACGTACAGTATTGAAATCTAGAGGCATGTTTCTTTTTGTTAAATAGAAATCTACTCAAAAAATGTCTTTTGAAAATCGATTTCAAAGGGTAGTTGCTGGTGTTATAGACATATATTGTAATTTCTTGACTTTTAGACTAGAAGCAGGTTTTTGTTATCGATTAGAGATTTACTATAAGAGCTGGTTTTGTTTTAAATTAACTCCTAATAGAGAGAGGGGGGAGCTAAGGCGTAAAAGATAAATGTACTTCCGTTAAGAAATTCAACTCCTGTCCCTTTTAAATCTAGGGGCGAATGCTTTTGAATACAATTGAAAGCTTAAGGTTTGGACTTTGAACCCAATCGTCAAACTGTCGCATTGAGCATTTAGAAGTGCGCATTAATTTCCTTACAATTTTAAGAAGGATATATCGTTTTAGATAAGGGCCCAGTTTCCCGAAATCGTTTGTTAAACTTTATTTTAAAGTTTAAATTAAACAAAAGCAGAAGCCAAAATTTCTCCTAGTTTCCCTAGTTGGGCAAAAAAGATGTATTTTGGTCAATCACATCCTCCCTCCCCCTAGAGCGATAAAATCATTTTAACTAGCTAAACCTTTTTCTCTTTCTAATTCACCAGTGGCTGTTATAATGGTAAAAAAAGAATCCGTATAACTGTGTGCGTTCCATCCATTACGGGAATTAATCAATTCATTTTCATTAAGAATCCAACGAAGAAAATTAAGCACAGAATATATCTCATTAACTAAACCAATTTCTTTTCGAATTTTTCACTCCAGGTTTTATTGATTATTTTTGTCAATGTATTTTTTTCTACGTATAAAATAAATGTAATTACACACATTTTGATTCGAATATTTTGGAAGCTGTAGGAAATGCTTTTAATTTTCTATGGTACTGATAATTTTCAGATGGCTTCATTGCTTATTTCCTTTCTAGCAATTTTGAAAAATATGTCTGGTGCCAATTTGATTAACTGTTTGTGTAGCAGATAGTTTAAATAAGTATTGTTAAGATTTATATATCGTCACACATTCAAATGTAGAAAAAGTACACGAAATTAATAGGCATAATCTTTACGATTAAAATTATATACTTATTCTGAAACTTTCATGAAATAAACAATGACATTAGGTAAATAAAGCACATATACAAATCTGCACAATATAGCACAGACTTAAAAAGTCTCATACAACTATTGAGCACATCAATTCAAATCCTCTTTCATTATTTCATCTTAGAGAAATGAAACGCATAGTCACTGTCAAATGTTTGACTCCAATGTTTCTTTCTTGCATTGTCCTTATATAGGTTGGGGAAATCTTTTAGGAGCTCTTGAAGTTTTCTCTTCAAATAATTGTCCTAGTACCTTCTGAATTTTTTCTATGCGGCATCTATTTTTGTTGCTAAATCTGTCAATGATAGGACACTTAGCGATTAAAAATGCTGTCAAGATCACTCCAATTCAATTAATATTATTGATATAGTTTTTTCTCTTGGCCTAGAAATGATCTTTCTGGCCTCAATACACATTTGATGGATTAGTGAGCAAAATCCTAACTTTCCATAATAAAATATTCATTTTTTCCCATTATGATTTTGTCATTTTATTAAATAATTTTAATATTGCAAATTATATTTATTTCAATGAAATTATTGGAATTTTTTCGACGAAACACTTTTTTTATTGCAAACTTCAAACCCCCCAAAAGTTTGATTGTTTTTGAAAATAATCATAAAAATTATTTCAATGTTTCATCATGGATTATTAGTAGCAGTACATAAATATGGAAAAGAAAAATAAGTATAAAAATGATTAATAAATAAGCCTAATTAAATTTCTTAAAAATGTATTCTTTATCAAAATGTTAAAGAATTTTTGTAAAAAAGAAATACTGTGACAAGTTACACTGATTGATGTTTAAAAAAAAGACAAGATTAAAACCTAAATATTTCCAAATAATACATTGAAAGCAAAATAGTACTTTGTCTCGATATTATTAAACATTCCTTTTAAATTTCCTCTCATCCTATTTTACCCATTCAAAAGCCCAAAATTTGAAGAAAATAAATGTCTAATTAACTCAAGCTTGCATGTTGAAGTAGTGGAACTCTTTATTATGATTGTTGAATAGAATTATTAAATACTTGATACTATGAATGTTATTTAAAGCGTAAAATAATTCGCCTGTGTAGACTTCCAAAACTTCATTTATTCAATTCTTACTATTAGTTCACTCTCTCCCCATATATATCTTTCTCAAATTTTCAATTGTATATTTTTTAAAACTTGTAGAGGATGACACTTGATGTTAATATAGTTTTTTCAAATAACAATTCATTAATTAACTTTAAATAAGAAATAAATATTAACACACCAAAATAATAGCTCAACGCTATGTATAAAAAGGAAAATCGCTCGTTGTGTCTCTGTAGTGCATTGGATAGCACATTGGACTTCTAATCCAAAAGTCGTGGGTTCGAATCCCACCTGGAATGGTCTGAGAATGAGATTTGTTTTTTATTGTACTATTTTATTAGAATAATTAAATTTAATTGATGATAAATACTAATAAACAAAAAAAAAATAGTATGATATTACAATTTATATAGAAAGGAAAATGGAAAGTTGCTTTCTATTTTGTCACTTAATATTGTGATTCTGTCATATGTGTATGCATATTTATATTAATTCTAACTATTTATTAAAATGTAATTAAAATAAAAATTTTCTTTGTTGACCTTAGTAGGAATCGACTTTATTTATTTTTATATTACTTGATTTTATTGAAGAATAGCTTATATAGTGTTAATCAAAATTTACTTCCGTATTTTTATGGAAGATTTGTGAACTCGGTAGCCAAATGGTCAATGAATTAGAAGGCACAAACTGAAAGCTGATGTGTCATGAGTTCGATTCCTGAAACCAATGAAGACCCACCGTGTAGAGGAACCGATGCACGTTAAATTTGCCGAAGGTCAAAATCCTACCGATAGCGTAAAGTGGTAGTTTGGCTCAGCTCAGGTGTTGTTTTCGTTACTTGACCGGCCATCGCCAATAGCACTCACGTTTTTTAGAGTGCGCCATCAACAAACACACTCACTCATCAATATACTTAGCTTGTAAGGAAGTTTATATTGCTAAAAAATTGTGCAGTTTAAAAGTTTTTAAAAATATAATTTTTTTGGTTTTGAATGCTCTGTAATCAATATGAGGTTAGTATCATTCTTTTAAATATAAAAAAAAAAATTCGGTTCATATTTCTGTCGCTGTTTTATTTTAAATAAATAGTTACGAAATATATGCTTTGTTTGGAGTTAGAATGGTAAAGTTATAAAATGTCGATTTATAATCTTTGAATGAAATGTTATTAAAGATTATTCTCTTAAATCAATTCATAACTCACAATATTTTCGAAAAAAAGATGCAAGAAAACGATTCAGATTTATAATTTAATTTACTTCTAAGAATTCGCGCTATTTTTTAAAAATTCTTTCTTAAAAACGACTGTTACGGTTTTGATTACGGCTTTCCCCCTTCTTGCAAAAAATCATATTCCAAACTCGTCCGAGGTTAACTCTTTACTCTCGGCAATAAACCGCGTCACAAAGAAAAAAATCTTTCTTTTTCGATATGAGTTTTAATTAAAGAAGAGAAACAGAGGAAAGGGGATGGTGCAGAAATCTCAATTAGAATTCAATTTTGTGGAATTCTCAGATCGCGAAATTCCTGGGAAAATTTCGGTGCTGTAAAGGCTTAACTTTTGGTGAATGGTGCCGTAGGTTAAGAGTTTAAAAATATTTAATTGCTGCGGTATTTCTAATCCATTGGTTAAACTTAATTGTATGGATATAAATTACGTATAAAGCTGTTCGATTTTCACGTTCAGTTCTATGTAGCTTTATTTTAAATTCAATTTAGAATAAAGAAATTTTTTTTTCGAAATGAATGCAATCTTTGAAATCTGAGTTTGCCAATTGTATTTATAAAATAAACATTAAATACGTCTTGAAGAAAAAAAAGATTTGTGTAATTCTCTGCGTTTGAAAATTTTGATTACGGTTATCTTATTATTCATGTGATACATTATTTTCAAGTAGTCGATATCATTTTTTCCCCTTCCGTTTCTTTCTTAATGTTTATTATTATTACTAGCTGTACCCTGCCACGCGTTGCTGTGGCTCAGTCTGGTAGAAAAAAAAGGAATGAGAAAGCGCACATTTATAATATGTTCAACTGTTTGAAATTATAGTAGAATCCTTTTTATAAAAAAATATGTATAAATATGCATAAACAAAACTGTTCTAAACAGATTTCATTTTTGAACGGAATACTTAAAATTATTATGGTTTGTTTTTATCCATATATTACGAAGTTAAAATTTTTTATGTTGTCTCTATAGTGGATACCTCAATGCATTAAATTGTTTTTTTTTTTCGGTGAAGAAGCTCTTGCAGTTTAGAGACAATGGACCTCTTCATGCCGGTAGAAATTCCACAGCGTCCGTTCAATTCATCCTTGCTATCACCAATAAAGTACATGTGTAGGAATTTAGGTTGACCATCTGTGAATGGAAGTAGGGAGCAGCTTTATGATAAATTTGTCCATTTATTTTGAAAGTTGGTATGAAGTGAGTTGTAACAACTTCTGCTGCAAACGATGTCATTTGGAACTGTGAATCGCATTTCCTGATGTTAGATAGGAGAAACACTATGATTCTGCAGTATATGCGACAAGCAAAGTTTTTGATATGTCTGGTGGTTTTCCATTAAATTTCAGGGCTTTGCGATAAGGACACACTTCAGTTATTGTGCCTTTGAGAATATGCCGCCTCAAGTATAACCCTCAGTTGTGTTGTACCCGAATGCAAGGCGATTGTAACCATGTTATTACTTTGCACGAAGTCGCATTTGACGTTTATATTCTGTTTCTCATTGAGATCTTTCAATCTTTCGTATCCCACTATGTTCCTTTCGTTGAAAACAGAGCAGATCTGTTGTTGCAAAGTGCTTATGCACCCCCCCCCCCCAGTACTCAAAAACGTGCGTCGTCAAGTTTTGCTCTGCTGCTGCCTCAGCACGTATTTGAACCATTCTTTGTTTGTTTTGCTCGTTCGCCTGATGCCAGTTCTTCCTCAGTTTCATGAGCAATTTCTCTTTACACTGTTTTCCTAGGCATGTATGATGACTAAGTTGCATTTTCTGCAAGGCATTATTTTTATGTACTGAAGCTGATTGACTGCACTCAAAAAAGAAAAAAAAATTAAAGGAAAAACATATGAAATTGCAAAAAAGTAAAAACAGGAATAAAAAGAAGAAAAAAAGTAAAATTTAAAAAAAATGTGAAAAAAATATTTAACTTCAAACATAAATCAACCAACACAGCCCAGTTCCAACACAATGAGACACAGAATATTTCATTCCACTCAAACAAATCACTTCAAAGAGGTCAATTTTGGGGTATAAATTGAATTCAAATGAACATTAATTGACAGAACTCAATTTCCATCAATTTTACTGAGAAATAAGAAAAGCAGTTAAAAACCTAAATGAAAAACAATGAAAAAAATATTTGCTTGCAGTAAAGATACAAACACAATGTAGTACCTAACACAATCAACACTGCAGTAAAAGATACAGCTGAATACTAACACAATGTAGTACCAAATAATTAAGGTGACTGCCTATGTACAAAATGTCACCGACAATGGGGTGTTTAATTAATGTGACGCGATTTACACTACACAACTAAATCAAATTTTTACTTTGTTTGCAATCATAAATTGGCTGCCTGCTTTCTTTCATCTCCAACAGAATTAGGGTAGATAGAGAAATCACGTATAGCTGAAGATATTTTTTTGTTAAATACGCAAGGAAAATTTACATCTGAACATAAGTTTTACAGCAAAAATCTACGACAAAGCCTTGATAAAGATTGAAGATTTTTATAATCTAAAATTTGATTGGAATTTGCAATCATTATCAATAAAGTTCAAGGTCTACCTTTACAATTGAGCAGCTTATAAGTTTAGGCATGGTGGCTCCTGACATGGACAATTATTTGTTGTATGTTCTAGAGTAGTCGGTGATGGCAAACATGAATTGAATGCACACTGTGGAAATTCTACTGGCATAATAGGGTCCATTATTTCTAAACTGCAAGAGCTTTTTCGCAGAAAAAATTAACTTAATGCATTGAGGCCTTCATAAGTTTTCCGTTAACAAATAACAAATGAAATTACGATGGCCTTTGGCGATGTCTTGATTTGAGGTAAATAGTGGACTGAAAAAAAATTATCTCCAAAAAATAAAAATGCAATAATTTAATTTAGATTTACTAGAGAAACATAAATAAGTGGAAAATTTTACATCAGTACTCTACTCATTTTTTTGGCATTTTTTTGCGGCCAGTCTGTTATCGTCCAAACTTTTAGAAATTTTAACTATTTCCTGAAAAACTCCATAGTGTACTAAAGTTAAATTATTAGTTTACATATAAAAGTTGTCTGAAGCAGATAACTCAAGCTTAAAAATAAAATTGAATTTGGAAATACACTACACCCAGCTCTTTTTTTACTTGAATGGTTTTTTCTAGCACGAATTCCTCGTTTTTCCCCCCATTGTAACTTTGACAGTTTAATCAGAAGATGGTGGGTTTATGGCCACATATGTGTGAGTCACTTCATTTACTCCATGGCTTGTTTACTTTATATTCTTGAGTTTCGGGGAATTCCTGATTTTTATAATCACTTCTTTATTTATTTTGTTGTACTCCATAACATTTTGTTCTTCAGTACAATTGAATTTTGTATCAGTGTTCAGTTTGTAGGATGCTTCAATAAAAATCTAAAAATTGATGTTTAAATTAAAGTTTTTTTTTTAATTCGATGGTGAAATTTCCAGTGTAATTAGGGTATTATAGCATCAGTGACGTAACTTACATCCCCGCAACTCCCGCATTGCGGGTCACCCAAAGACTCTTCACTGACACTAAGTACATAGTTGGGCTTGGCGCACCAAAACCGGAGTTTACAGGGTATTCTCCGTTAAGCCACTGTATAGCAGTTGACAATGCACCACATAAAGCAAGTGTTTCAATGTATTTTAAACTCATGGAAGAAAGAAATTTGACTGTTGTTGAAGTACGGAGAAAGTTTACAATTATGAATTATATTACACATGCTTTTTTTTTTTTGGTTTTAAACAGTTGTGCCAATTGATTTTTGCCAGCATGCCCCCATCAAAAAGTTTTATAGTACAAAAATAAGTTGTGTGTTCTGAAATTATAACATTACTTACTTATTATCGCAACCTATTGGCGATATTATTTGAAACGAGCACATGATTGCGAATTCAGTGCATAAGACACGTGCGAAATATGTGTTGCCAGTTTGGCAACTTTGACGATTGCGATAATACGCAAGTACCATTAGATATATCAAATGAAATTGGTGGTAAAGGTTTTAATAACATGCAAAACACTAATTAAATTTGTTTTGTAATAAAAATTAATTGTTTTTGTTTTATAAATATGTAACAAGCATTTCATTATAACTTTTTGCACGGATTTGGGAAAATTATTTTTTTAAAGTGATTTTATCTTTTCACGGTTTTTTAAGGAACAAATCTATTATGGAGGGGGGGGGGAGTTGAGTGTACTATCAATAATTGATGCAAAAAATATTTTAATTAACGTTATCAATGTGAAGGCACAGTTAAAAAATAATTACAATCTTCGCTTACATGAGAAAAAAATCAATTCAGCTTAAAATTACCAGAAAAAAAAATACGTTTATAATCCAAATATATGCAAAACCGTAAACATCGAGCTACGAAAACCTATCGGAATGTTTCAACGAACTTAATTTCAGAAAGCTATCGTAAACAAAACAAAGTTCAATACTTTGATTAAATCCATAAACAGTTCCAACCAAACCCAAAATACAACTCAGAAAATCTTACTTTTGCCATTTGTATATCCTAATAGTAGCATCAAATGAAATTTAAAAAAAATTATCTAAAACAGAAAAAAAATCACAGGTTCTAAATTTTTATCACAACCCAATGGCGACATTATATGATTCGAAGCACCTGAAACATAGGGAATTGGGGTTGCCAAGTTGACGAGTTATTGGTAGAGTTGGCGATTGTTGCGATACATACCATATACATATTGTAAGTACCAAAACATATTTATCATAAAATCCTGTCGATTCATTTCACCAAATTAAGACTTAACCTAGTACAGAAAAATATTATGTTCCAACATGCACGTAACAATTTCCCATTCGAGGAAATTGTTACGTTTGTGGCGTGGTTTTCAAATTATTGTGTAATATTCTAGTCAAAACGTATAGAAATTTTAACAACTATTTGGCTGATAAATCCGTAGCAATTCAAATATAATTATAATCTTCACTTAGTAAAGAGATAAATAATTTTAGCTTAAAATGACATAAAATAAATTAAATGTAAAAAAACTTTTTTAAGAACAAGCTTTTATTAAAACGCGCTAAAAAGAATAAAATAAACTTTTCCTTTAAAACTTTTTTTACTATCAACTTATAACGTCATTACACAATTTATATGATATAAAAGCTTGTCGCAATATTTAAGTACTCATATTTACTTAGTGTGAATTTTTTAAAACCAAAATCAATCAGGTCAAGTTATTTATTTTACTTGTTTATCTACACAGGTAAATCTCGCGACAAGCTTTTATATCATATAAATTGTGTAATGACGTTATAAGTTGATAGTAAAAAAAGTTTTAAAGGAAAAGTTTATTTTATTCTTTTTAGCGCGTTTTAATAAAAGCTTGTTCTTAAAAAAGTTTTTTTACATTTAATTTATTTTTTACTTTTTAGTTATCGTTGGACAGGTTTCTCAGCCTGTTCAACTCATTGAACGCTGGTTCGCCATCCCTGGTTTAGCTGACTTAATTCTCGCAAAATGGGGTATTAGACTAAAAACACAATTTTTTTAAATCCGTAATTTTTAAGCAATTTTTTCAATCTTCATGCAGATTTTGGCTAACATTGTTCTACACACGAAAAAAAAGGTTTAGTGAGATTATCTTCATAAATGACAAAGTTATTAAATGTTTAATTAAAATTTTGACTATTTTTGAAAAACTTAAAGAATATATTATTTATTTGAAATATTTTGAAGATAAGGGATGTATTTCTCTAACATATTAGAAGAAAATTTTAATTGTTTATTAAAAACTTCAAAAGGCATTTAAATATTTGTATTAATCAATAAAATGCTTAAGACTAAAAACGCATTTTGTAATCAAAAAAGAAAGTTTTATCAAATAATGATAATTTTTTGCTGGACATTGAATATCTTCTACGTAAGAATCTATTTTTTTTAATTGCTCAGATCATCTTTAGAAACTTGATTTTGAAAAAATCAATAATTAAATTCAAATAAAATTAACAGATTCTATTTGTAATTAAATTTAAGGACACATGTCGTAGTGTGTGTTTAGATTACTGGTGATAAAATGAGGTATATTTAAAGTACTCGTAGGCTTAAAATTAGAAAATTTCTTTAAAAAATTACTTCATTTTATTGTAAAATTATTTTTTTTAATCGAAAATATATTGCATTTCTAGATAATATTTTTCTCTTATTGTTTTCCTAGCGGATTCCTTTTTGATGGGTAAGATACATTAAAAAAATGATCTTTCCGATTCTGTAATTATTTTTTGTCTGAGTTTCATAGATTAAAGTTAGATAAATTTTTTAAAGAATTTCTACAATGCTCCCTCTCAGTTTAACTTTGCAGCGTTGAGAAAGGAATACAATGTACCAATCTACTTGAAAATAGGTCTACTTTTTTTGTTTTGAATTTAAATCGAAGAAAATAGATAAAAATTTCTAAACAAATTGCATACGTTGCAGAAATTAGATTATTTTTACGTTGTAAAAATGTAATTATTTTTTAGACAAAGTTAATTAATACAGTCATTAGCGCAACGTTATGAAATTACAGTTTGGCTGAAAACCGATTTTCGACGCCAACTTTTGTCATTGTTGTAACAATAAAATTATTACAACAATGCAGATATATCCAAGTTGGCGCCCAAAACTAGTTTAACGTTTTTAATTAATATATTTTTAATTAATTGCAATATCGGAATATAAATGGTCAAAACATGCATTGTCATCCAAACTAAACATGTATACAAAATTTCAGCTCAATGGGAGGAAGATATCAGCTTCAAAATTGAGTTGCAAGATTCCACCCGAACAAATTACATACATACATACATACATACATACATACATACATACATTGTAAGTTAAATAAAAGCTTTTAATAATAAAAATGCGTTGTAATGTATAAGCAGAATCACGCGCGCGTAAACATCGCGCGATAATTCTATCAGAATGTTGCCAAAACTACAAAAAAAAGTTGTTTGAAAGAATATTCTTTTAAAAAAATGCTTTATACGTAAAATTATACTTTTTACGTATCAAAGAACAAAAAAGGAAAATATGGCAATTAATAAACATAACAATAGTAAAAATATGCAATAATCCCGAAAAACTGTGTGTAAAGTATGAATTTTCGCATTCAGAGAGAGACGTGACATCGTATGACGTCATAACACCGGAAAATCAGTTCAGTGTTCTTGTATGCCGTTCTCCTAAGGCTCATTTTTAAAAAAACGAAAGTACAAAAGCCCATTGTAGAATCGTAGAGTGATTTTATACATATTTCATCAAATTATTCATGTTTCTGATTCTTTCTTTGCTACATAAGCGGCAGTTGACTTAAAAGTGTGACAAGAGGTTTTGTCCATATGAAGTCCTATATGTCCATATCATTATATTAGTTAGTTCTAAGAATTCAGCTATCAACATTTCAGTATTATTTGAACTAATGCTTATATTTTTGATTCTCAGTATTTCTTAAATAAATGCTGTTTTGCATCTTTTAGAAGAGAACGTTAAAACCATTTTGCCATCGCTTAGATAGCAGCGTTAAATGGCGAGGACCATTTCGCGGACAATTATATTCAATTTAAATCACATGTTTGAGTCTTGATCCTCTTAAAACGCAAAGTACCTAATAACAATAGGAGCTCTTGCCCTTTGAGCTGGCCACGGTAGCCAAGTGGTTATGGTCACGAAATCGGGGTCAGCGTGTGAACTAGTTTGGTCTCAAAAATAGTTCTGGTGCTATCGAAGTCCCAATGAGTAGAGGGCTCTGCTGCTCATTAAATCTGCAGAGCTACAAGTCCTTCATATGGAGGCTTTGATGGAGGCACAAAATAAAGTCCGTCGCCAATAGCTCTCGGGTAACTTTATAGTGGGAAGCTGATAGAATTCTCCCTATCACCTTACAGTCGGAATGCACTCATTTTTCCTGGAGTAATCCGTATTCGGTCTCTTATTTTGTAATGCCAAACGGGATTACAATCTCAAAAATTAAAAAAAAAATATGCCATCAGTATTCTAAATACAGTGAAAAACCACGGAAGTATGCGTGTATAACCTTATGACTTTACATGATAATTAAAAGATTTTTTTTATGTGAAAATGAGTTAGTTTTAAGTTTGGATTAGGTGCCGTGACATTAAGCAAAAGTAACTTTGAACAAAATTAGCAAATCCTTCAAGAAAATCTGCTTATCATCTCCGCAAACATTGATCTCTTTTTCTGTCCAATAGTTTGAAAAGCAACATCCAAGTCACGTAACACCATTTCGCGAACTTTCAAAACTTCCAAGTCGAAATGGTTCAAAGAGAAATGATATCTTGAGAGATACTTGACATAGATTCGAGTAATTTGATCAGCGCGTTTTGTAAACATAATCAGTGCTGCTGCGGATTGGATGGCATAAAATTACGATATCGGACCCTAACTGTTCGTAGTACTCTTCTGTAAAGTTAATTTAATTCTGGTTGTAGAGTTCGCGTGGGTGAATAACTAGAATTTGGAAAATATCCATTCTTGCGGAAAAGTGTTTCCAGATTTAATTATTGATGTGATTTCTTTATTTTTTCTTTAATTACAATTAGCTAAATTATTTCTCATCTTATTCTAAATACGAAGGATTAGATTTACTGTTTTTATAAAATATCTTATTCTGTAAAGAAATTATAAGGCTGTTGGCTACGAGTCCAATTTATGCTAAAAACGAAGTCGTGGCAGTGCAAAGATCTTACCCATGAAAACGTAAAGAAATAAATCCTTTTTGAATCTCTAATATAACTGGGAGTTCTACATTTTGCCTTAATCAAAAGTTGATTATAGCTAGACTTTGAAATTAAACTGATTTTGGCTGATGAGAAATATGGCGTAGCCCTAGCAAGCCAAAAATGAGTTGATTCTGAAGGAGTGTAATAAAAAGAAAAGGATTGTGATACGCACTGATCCTAAATTGTGTAGAAACAAAAAAGGGGATTTCCACTTGAATCGTGCTGTTTAAAACTATACAAAAAATATCGGCTAAAAAGAAAGGTTAGATACTTTTAAATAAAGTGGATTAATCTGAATTTTTTTTCCCATTAAAAGTTCTACTTTTACAATACATCTCGGAAATCGAATTTTGAGTTTTTTATTTTATTTAGTGACGATACTTCACTGTTAAACTTTCACATGACCGTCGTTCAAAAATACGAAATCCGTCGCCTAGATAGGGCGTTGTAGTCTAATAACCAACTCATGACCTATTTTATGCTTGTAGAGTCATAATTCGATTCCTGATGCTCACTAAAAACCCGACGTATGGAGCAGCTCATTTGCTTTAAATCTTTTAGGCCTAAATCCTCTCATTAGTGTGATGTGAAAGTTTTGAGCGTAGACTGCCAACTCAGGTTTCGTTCTCGTCACTTGAGCAGATTTCAGCATGACGAGGTCCGAAGTCAATAGCCTTCGTGTTGCCTTTAATTCGTTCAAGGACATGATCACATATATGTGATCCCTTCGGGGAACATGTTATAATAGGTGAGATCGCGATTCTGAGGTACTTGGGACTCACTGGTGTTTTCTGAATTTGGAGCGTATGGAATTTGAAATGAATATAAAGCATAAATTTTAGTGTATTTTATGACAGTAATGATTTTATATGAATTTTTGAAATAGAGTTAGGCGAAAAAGGAAAAATCACACTGTCCTGAAAGGGTTTATTTCAACGTTAAAATTAGTAATTCACATCTACCGATCATTAAACGTTTCAGTTTCGTGCCTTTCCAAAATCCCGAAATGGCAGCGCGCCACTTTACCTCGTAGGACTTGATGCCACCGAAAAATTCCCTTTCGTTGAAATAATTCGATTTTCTTTAGGAATAGCACTGACCTTTTAAAACGGGAAATTTACACTCTCCTTATTTGCTGTCGAGTGTGAATACAATTCATTCGATTGTTTCCTATTTGTCGATTGGTTGATAAACAAATTACACGATCCAGAACCAATGAGTTGTCTCTTTTTTCCCTCCTTTTCCGCCGATGGACGACCGTCGTGCTATCGGAAGCAGATGTAATTAATTCACTTCAGTTACTTAGTGGGAATTTATTGATTTATTCGGTGTGTTTTCGGGTAGTTCGCAAACAACGTGGTTATGGGGTTCGTCCAGCCGCAGCAAGAGACAATGGCTTAGAGGAAACTGAATTCGGTGGAAGTATTTGTAAGGGCTGTATTTCGTGGCATTAGCTTTATGCACTTGTAATTCTTTTTGTGGTTTTACAGAGAATTTTCTTTATTGATTTATAATTTAGGAATCACTAATGTTTTAAACACTTAGAAAATTAATTATATCCAATAGTTATCTTTTTTACTGCATAGTTTCTTGTATGAATAATTTAAATGTCTATTCCCTTATTTTCTGATCTAAAGTTATGTTTTCTTTTAATGTATGCCAGTCGTAGTAATTTAGTGCTAGTACAACACACTTTGATGCCTACAGGTTTCGTTTTCATCAAAAACCATTCTTTGCTCTTTGAGGTTCATCGAGTCTGCGGCATCCTAATGGTTATGGTCACGAACTCGTTTACCGCGGCCGATGTGTCATGGTTTCGAGCCGCTGGGCTACTGAAGACCCATGGGGTACAGGGGTTGAATGCACGTTAAATTTGCACGTTTGGGGTTTTGCACGTTAAACCAACACGAGGTCCATCCCCAATGGACATCATGTTGGTTTAGAGTGCGATTTCAATAAACACTCGCTCACTTGAGTTTCACTCAGGATAAATCAAGAGCTACCTTACGATCTTTTTCTGTTTTCGACCCTCCTCCTCGTCCAAACAGTACTTATCTTTATCTTCCTTTGTCTTTCAGAGTGCATTTGTCGTAACAATTATTCACACGATAAGCATGGTTACGAGTAAATTAATAAATGATTGGTGCACCTTCGCCTAATAGGACATTTCGCCAATAAGACCAAACAAACAATCATAGATATATTTTCTTAATTTCAATATTTTTTCTTAAACTGTGTGACCTATTTCTGTGCTCCGTGAATTTAAGATTTGCAAAAAGGTGATGCCTCAAAAATAACGATATAAAACCACAGATATAATTGTGTTTTATTCAAGTAATTAACTGTGATGGGCAAATTCGAACTTTGGTATTAATAAACGGCGGGTTGTGAAGTTTATTGAAAGATGCCCACACTTATTCACATTACTTTCGATTTGTAAAAGTAGTTTAAGAAGCTTCTTAGAAATATTATGTATAGTCTGTTTTGCATATTAGAACCAATAAATTCTTTCTCTCGTAGCCGTGGTAGCCCAGCGGTCATGATCCAGAGCTCGTAAGGGCGTGTCATGAGTTCGAACCCTAGGGCCACTGAATACCCTCCCCCCCCCCATTATAGAAAGGACTGGAGTAATCAGTACACCCTATACCGACAATGTTAAATTGAGCTTTTTTATGCTCCTTTTTTCTCAGAAACCATTAAATATAAAAGCTTCAAATTGTGTCTGTATGTTAATTATACTTTTATATTTACACTGAAGTGAGATTTTTCACAAATATATTCTTTAGGTTTTTTTTCAAAAAAACATGCAACGTAAAAATATCACTACGGACTTTTTGAAAATTTTAATTTCCTTACGATTTTTGCTCTGTAGCAAAATATTTTGGGAACATTTCAAAAAACTCGCTTCAGTATGTATAAGTACATACTAGTAATATGCAGTAAAAATTGCATGTGCATTTTTACATAGATTCGAAAAAAAAGGTACACGTAGTTTTAAAAACATCATTTTGAGAAAATTGCATTTTTACTATGAAATATCACTCCATCACGAAAATAATTAAATTACAAAATGTATTTGTCCCATTTTATTACACATTAGCATCTTCTCAATTTATTTTATGCAAAATAGGAAGCAAAAAAGTCTTGAATTACCCAGAAGTACATACATAGTATTTTTCAGTTTTTGTCTAACGAGATATTTTGTAGCATTTACATCAATTTTCTCAAATTCTGTATCAATTTTTGAAGAATATTTAGCTTTGATGCATTACAAACATCAAAGTTAACCACAAAGCATCATACATATAATGTGAAAACGTATCAATATGGTTTTGGTATGAATTTGAGATTGCATTGGGGAATACATGATTATACGACATTCCGAAAGTTTTCATTAGAATTTTGATATGTTCACATGCAAACACAGTTTATATAAATGTTTTAAATTTCAAAAGTTTCTCTAAACTGGATCAAAGATTTCTAAAACAGCCAAAATCTTTTTCATGTTTTTAAATATAAAATTTATATATGTAACAATCTTCTTGCAAATACAATAAACATCATATTTGAAATATCATCTCATACCTATTGTTGTTGTTACTTATGCCACCTGTCTGACGTAGTCAGATCGAGGCCCACGAAATTCATCATGGCAACGGGCTAAAGATACGCCTGTCGCTAGCCGAAGCTTTGAGCCCATGAAGGTGACAGTACAATTTTGCTCACGATAGATGGCGACACCATTCGGACCCACTGATTTAACGCGCATGTACTCCGTGTATACTTGGCGAGTATTTGGTGGCATCGGGCGTCGAACCCAGGCCTTCCGGTGTGGCGTCCGATACTCTACCTTTCTCATACCTTTTTCTCAGAAACTATTAAACATGAAGACTCAAAGTTTTGATTGTATATTAATTAGACATTTATATTTATACTGAATTGAACTTTTTAAAACATATTAATGATTTTTTTTCAAGGACAAACTTTTAGTTCACCGAACACTGTTATGAATTTATTGAAAATTGTCATATTTTTGTTAAAATATCTGTTTTCTAGCTAAATGTTTTAAAAATATTTCAAAAATGTAACTTCAGCATACACAATTGCATTTAATAAACATAGAGTATAAGCATTACGTAAATTTACACAATTTTAAAAATATAAATGTCAGAAAACAGTAATTTTTATAAAAAATTCTTACCTTGTCAAAGTAAGTATTCTGTACTACTAACCAATCATACTTTTTACCTTATTATGGGTAATTAACAAATGTTATCCTTATTATCCATTACTTGATTTGAAATTTTTTAATAATTATTTTGAATCTATTATATCTATGCTAGTCACAGTGCAACAGGGCCAACATTCAATGTCTCATCTACGAGAGAATGTAATTTCTTCATTTTCACAAATAGGTCCTACCTACAAAAAACGTACCTATATATTTCATTAAAAAATTTACTTAAATCATGGCATTTTTAAATAATCTACAATAATAACCGATTAAAACTAAATGAAATTAAAAAATCAGTGAAAATTAAATACACAAGTTTTTTAACTCACTAAAACCACAATCAAAACTTTATAGAAAATCTAACAGTTAAATTTGCAGTTATTATACTGTTAATCTAGATTTATTGTGTATGATTAAATGAAAAAAAAATGTAGAAGCTTTCTAACTTTTTTCTCAGATTTAAAAAACCGTACGCTTTATCTGTCCAATTGGGCGTGACACAACAGCCGATTATTTTTTAAAAGTCATTTTGACGTACTTCTAATTCATAAAATAGCAAATATGTTATATCACTGGAAATGTCGGGAATTGGAGATTTTAGAAATATTAAAATCGATAATCTGAAGATTTAAAGACTACTGACTAACCTTAAATCTGTTAAGGCTCAAAGTCCTCCCATTGGTTTGGTGTGGAATTCTGCAGAGGAGTTGCTCAGGTGTCGTCTTCGTCATTTGACGAAGGTTCAAAATTACGAGGTGTGCCACCAATAATTCGCGTGTTATTTTATAGGGTAGTTAATGAACATTCTCTCTCGCGCACACACACATGAGTTTAGTTAGTTTCTCAAAAAGAAAAGAAAACTTCACCTATATATTTCAAAAGCTACGTTAATAGGATAATTTTTTATTTTCTAGTCAAAAACTTTTTTAAATGAGTATAACTCAATTGTACATCAACCTTTTCTAAAATATTCAATAAATAAAATTGTTGTTATTGTCTCATTTGACCATAATTTTCAAAACTTTATAAGTATGCTTTTTCAGAGGGGGGGGGATATGTCGCTCCTGTCTTTTTTCACTTATCCCTATAAACCACAGTGGATTTTTTTCAATTATAAACTTAAATAATAGATTATTTGTACACAAAAATAACTTGTTTTTGTGTACAAATGAGTGGATTTTCTCAAGTAATAAGAAACCGCTTATTCTTAGATTCCTATTGTTTTGAACTACAAAAGATATCGAAATCTTCTTGAGCGCGCAATGTCCCCCCCCCCCAACTTTTCTGTTCAAGATCTCCCAAGGCTTTCTCACTAGATCAATATGAGTTTCCATTCTCTTCCAGAACACTCCCTCAGACATAATAATCTGTGAATGAGCCCTTTGAAAGCGCTTCTAATTAAATGTTCTACTTGTCTGTCACGGCTGCAGATTAAAATCTTGGGCTCCTTCTAATTCTATTCCAACTTTTAATTGACTACGGTTGCAGCAGTCGAGAAAGTGCGAACAATTTTCATTCTTATTATGTTGTTCGTTGATGAATTTAAAAACAGTGCATTGTGTTCGAAAGAAGAATCATTAGATGCGCCTTTTGTGGAAAAGCAGCCACTATTTGAGCTTATTTAGAAAATTGTCTGGTTTTTAAATGCCACGTTGTATATTTTATTCGTATCTATTTATGTTTACAAGTTATACACAAGTATCTTAAATATGTTTGGGAATTTTTATAGCATAAAGACTGTACGTTCATTAACATTATCTTTACCAGAATAAATAAATAATAATAAAAATTACAGTATCTATAATAAATATAATAATAATATTAACAGAAACAGGTTGCGCTCACAAAAGGGGTGGCCTTGGTACGGACTCACCCCCTCCCATAGTCCTTAAATTTTTTTCGATTAACAATAATTTTATGTGTATTGTATGTAAAATATAATTAAGTATTTGTTATTAATAATTATTTTAATTAATGCTAATTATTTATTAAATAAATTATTTGCTGTTTTTTACTATATTAATAATTATTATACTGTTTTTGTTTCCAACAATGGACAAAATGAATAGAAAATGTTGGTCGGTGAGAATGGTGGACTTTCTACCCTGGGCCCCTCTCCTTGAAAAATTCCTGTGTGCGGTACTGAATAGAAATAATATAATGATATAAAAATTTAATATGATATATATAGTTATTATTAAAAATATTAATAAAAACAAGAATGCTAATAATACATTATTCATGAGAATAAATAATAACTATAATAATTGTATAGCCCTTATAATAACAGTAATTTTTTATATATATTATTTATAATTTTAATAGAAAATATATAATGATGATTTTAATATAATAACACGTAATAGGATTCAAAAGTTCCTGGAATGAATATATAACTTCAAAAATATTGCCAATTAAACTTTTGAAACACATCCTCCCTCGAAATAAAACCCTTGAGTAACGACACACATTTGCCATGACTTGTAAAGGTCATCAAAACATTTGTGGAATCCATTTTTAGCCATGTCCTTTAATCCAGCCTACAATCCATTTTTACCTCATCTACAGATTGGTCATTGCTTAATATGCGGGGAAGGACATGTTGACACACCTTATGCATGTTAAGATCATTATCAGTATCCATTGACATGTGGCCGAAAATATCCCAACTGATACTGCAATTGTTTGAGGCCTGTTCTTACCTTCCACCACAGAAACCTTTTCGATGTTTTCAGCAGTGCGGGAAGTCTGCGGACATCCAGAGCGTTTGTCGTCTTCACCACTTTCCCTGCCTTCTCTGAAACGTCGATGCCACTCAAAAGCTTGTGTTCGCGATAATATATCACAGCCTTACACATGTTTCACAATATCGTAAGTTTCCGTAGCACTTTTTCCCAATGAACACAAAATTTAATATTCATTCTCTGCTCAACAAACACAGTTTTTCTCAATCGCCGACGACTAAATGTTTCCACCTACAAAGTACAACGCCGTGGCGAGCCCTTGACCGCGTGATTTGGAACTACTTTTTTTAGAAAAGGGGAAGAATGCAAGAACACACAGAAATGTTATCGTATTCGCTCTACTGCAAAAATTTTCCACGTTATAGGCTCCATTCCGGAACTTTTGAATCTTAACTTGTATGTAGTATAATTATGCAGAAAAAATATATTACTAATGGTAATGACATAATGATAGGGGAAGAGGTATTACAGGAAATGTGTTATTTTCTCCTTCTCAAAATTTATGGCATAAAGAGTTTTTTTGATAGAACGGATGCATAACCAATCCGTAAGAAAATGAGATTCCAGAATAACAACTAAATCACGTTTCCCCGAGACCATGCCTAAATTATGGACAAATAGCAATACAATACATAATCTAGAAATAAAAATAATGGATATTTGTATGTCGTTTAAAATTGTATTGAACAAGATAAATATCGAGAGAATGGGATCGATAAATAAATAGAGAGAGAGTGTGAATTGAAAAAAATAATAAATAAAAATAAAGATTGTGTGTGCTACACTAATTGTTATTTTTGATTTCCATTACAAAAATGTTATAACTTTTTTTGTATTTTATCACTTAATCTATCAGTATTAAGAAATGTATTTTTCAATCCTTATCACTTATAAGATACAGTTGTTTTGATGCGAAATTGTGTTTAACAGTGAATCATTAATTAATTTATAGAGTACCTAATTATATTTTGTAGAATGTAAAACGATTAATTTACTACACACTTAAATTGATTTGGTTTGATACTGCTGAAAATTTAGGTCTTCCGAGAAATAATAGAATTATACACACTTTATTGGTAGCATATTAAAATATTATGGAAATGTGCGAAATCGAGACACTCGTAACAGTTTCGAATTTCATTTTTAACGAGAAAATTAAATAATTTCATAAATAGTTATCTAAAAGTTCTTTTTTATGTTTCTAATGGGGTTGCGAATTGGTATTTTACTATTGCACAGACCTAGTACATTCTCTGGGAGCTGGTATCTCTTTTTAGTGCAGCAACCATACCTATGAAACTCAGTTTCCTCTACAGAGAGAGGCACCTGAGATCTGACGATGCAAAACTGTACAAGAATTTAATTTTGTCGAGAGCACCGAAGCCAAACAGGCACTCAAGGAATCATTTAAATGCCACATAATCATAAGACATACACGCTGTCGATTTTTTTTTTGAATTATGAAAATCCACCAACTTAGGCTGGGGTCGAACCCGCAAACTTGGACTTACAAGGCCAGCGACAAACCAAACACGCCACTCAGGCGGCATTTATTTCAAAGCATCATAGCACATAAGCTAGGCGCATTAATGATTTGAAGAAAACACGCTATGAGGATCATTAGTTATAATGTAAAAGATTTATATATGCTCATTCATTTATCTTTTAAATCTCTTTTTAATGCAAATTTGGTCTAATCAGTGCATTGATATGGGCTCATTCCTTTCATGCAAGCGTCAAATTACATGATATTTGAGAATTATACAATCCAATTTCGATTTGTCGGTACGAGCATGTCTGTGAGGTTGGATCTACTACAAAAACTCAAACTATCGTTCCAGAAAATGTAACTACATCTCCAAGCGTGACATATCTTTTCACTAACAACCTCAGAATGGATAAAAAGTTATGTAATTCCTCCTCGTTAACTATTCAATTACTACTCTATTTGAGCTTACGAGGGATAATGGACACTAAATTTAAATACAACAGCCCTTGTTAATTAAATTTTCATCCTTCGGACGCTTCTTTACCGGAGGGGTGTGGTCATGGAATTCTGAATATGGTATGCATCAGTTGGTTGTGAAAACCCTTATTTACATAATTGGACGAGCGATTATACGTTGCACGTTAAGATCTTTTTATGCATCTCTCATCAGCGTCCTGTTCGTTCTGACTGATGGATAATTCGTGTAAATATTTCAAATAAGGCTGTATAATCGTGTATAAGGGCTTACGGAAGGGAAGGCAAGTATGTGTGTGTGTGTGTGTGAATTGAGTACTACTATTACTATAAGAAAAGGAGAGAAACGTAGGTTAAAACTTGCAATCAAATTAAAAGGAAAATCAGTAATATAACATATTTAATAGTGATTAATTGTTTATAACAGTGACTTGTATGTGCCCTTTGGATTGATATAAATCTCGAGCTTGCTGTAAAAGTACATGTTACACGAACAGTTGAAATTTAAACAACCAGCCGGTTTCCAGAAAGAGAATGGTTGCCATGAATAAATTCATGGATGGTTCTATGTTAAATCAGGGAGCTGGTGTTTAATGCAAGCTTTCTAGTATTGGTTTAGCTGCGGGCTCATTTAACATGTACTAGCCCCTCTAAAAGACGGGATTTAGCTAAAACGAGACTCTAACGTGATTATGATTCGACAAAACAAATGCCACTCATGAGTTGTTAATTGTAAGTAATTATCAAGAGCTGTTAAAAGAAGATCTAAATGATGTGATAAAAAGAAGGTACATTTTTAGCATTAGCAAGTTTTTTTTAAGTATTTTTCTGAATTTAGAAATGTGTATTTAAGATTTAAAAAATGCATTAATATTTTAAAGGATACTTTCTTTTCCCTCAGCCACGAAGTTCTGCTCGAAACATTTAACTGCGTGAAAACATTTCCTTGAAATCCGTATTTAAAAACAACTGAATGTTCAAAACATATAGATTTTAATAACAAGATTAGACAAATATACAGGGTGTCCAGCCTTAATGTGAACCAATAGCTAATTCCCGAGTGAGTGAATATTAACGTCCCACTGTTCAGCTACACGAGGGCTTTTGGGGACGGTCCGCGTAATTTTGAACCATGGTCAAGTGACGCGGACGACACCTGAGCTGGCACCCCCTCTCCTAACAACCACACCACACCAACGGGAGGATGTTTGAGCTCTCGACAGATTTTACGTGCATCGCGCCCCTACACGGCGGGTCTTCAGTGGTACTAGGATCGAACTCATGACATGCTAGCCACGATCCGATGCCTAGACCACTCGACTACCGTGGCCACCAGCTAATTCCCGAACCGTTCGGCTTAGATATGCACTTCCAATTTAAAAAAATGTTTTAAAAAAGGTAAGAATGTTTTTACGTGCTTTTCAAACCAAAAGACCCATTTACAAAAAAATTACAAATTTTTTTTATATGGTTCCCAGGTCCTATCACTTATATTTAGAAAAAGATGCAGTACACAAAAACAAAGTAAACACAAAAAGTTTCATTTTATTACGATAAAAACTAACCGAGTTATGCCTACGTAAATTTGAAGCATCTGAGTTGCTCAGAAAAGGGGGTCGTACATAAAGTGAGTTTAGAGCACAGTAAGTCATTATCTACAGAAAGAGCAAAAAAAAAAAAAAAAAAAAAATCATTGAAAAATTAAAACATTGTAGTAAACATCATAGATTGACAATTTGTATTGCGGTATGGCAAACAATAAAAACTAAATTAAAGAAATACAACTTGTACTTAAAAGATTAAAACACCTTGTTTTAACAAATAGCAGCAAAATAATACAGGATTTGCCGTTCAAATTATAGCATAATGTGGAATGATGCGCCAATCATGAATCAGGGGTTTTATTATATCAGAATGACCAAATTAACTTAAATAATGGTGAGTGAGTGAGTGAGAGAATATTAACGTCGCACTGGTTAGCAACACGAGGGCTTTTGGCGACGGTCCGCGTAATTTTGAACCATGGTCAAGTGACGCGGACGACACCTGAGCTGGCACCCCTATCCCAACTACCACATCACACCAACGGGAGAACGTTTGAGCTCTCGACAGATTTAACGTGTATCGCTCCCCTACACGCGGCGGATCTTTAGTGGTACTAGAATCGAACTCATGACACGTTAGCCATGATCCGATACCTAGACCACTCGGCCACCAAATAATGATGAAGGCACGAGACAGGGAATACGTCTATTGCAACTCCCAGTTTTATGCAAGCACTGAACAGTATGAGCAATTGTGCAATAAGATGGATGTCTTCGAGTGGGAAATTAAATGACATAAAGTCTTGCCGCCTCTCTCTCTTATTTTCGATTACACTGCCCATAAAACAGAACCATTTCGCAGTTTCTTCATTTGTATACATCTCGTTCTCCCCTACTATAATTCGTAATATTAGAATACGACTGTATGCAATTGCAAGCGACTACTCAACAGATTTTTAACGTTCGTCATGATCAGCAAAAACGCAGCAAATCAGACTGAAGTCGTAGCATATAAGACTATTTTTTGGAACTCCTATTGAAATGTTTTCTTCGTCCAAAATATTTTATTTTTTCTACGTTTTACACATACACAGAATAAATTTTATTTCATAAGTACTCAATTATTGTATTATTAACGTATGATTTTAAATTTAAAAACGATTTACATAAGAGTGACGTGCAAGAGCGGAAGTTTCTTGGCAGAGTTCCAACTAATTTCACTTTGGACACGGCCCCTTACTTGAAAATAGCCTAGAAAATGCATATAAAGTAAGATTTTTAAGGCTCCATAACTCGGCCAGTTTTTATCGTAATAAAATGAAAATTTTTGTGTTTACTTTGTTTTTGTGTACTGCATCTTTTTCTAAATATAAGTTATAGGACCTGGAGACCATATAAAAAATTAATTTTTGTAATTTTTTTCTAAATGGGTTTTTTTTTGTTCGAAAAGCACGGAAAAACATTACTTACCTGTTTTAAAACATTTTTCAAATTGAAAGTGCATATCTAAACCGAACGGTTCGGGAATTAGCTATTGGGTCACATTAAGGCTGGACACCCTGTATATATACTCTTGTTTGTAAAAAAAGCAACATCATAAATGAGTCATCTGATTTAAATGAAATGTAATATACAAGCGACTTGTAGTGGTACAAATAAATGAATAAGTTTTCAAAACAAAAAATCAGTATTTAGTTTCCGAAATTAGTATTTGGTGTAGCCACCAAGCGCTGCAATGAGTGCTGCTATACGACATAACACCGAGTCAAACAAATGTTTGCTTGTTGAAGAGATATTGCTTATATGCGCACCCAATGTTCGTATTTTGAAGCTTTAGGAAGCGGATCACGAGCGAAATGCTGACTAACCAAAAATCCCACTCATTTTCAATAGGACACACATCCAGCGAATAAGCAGGCCAAGGAAGAAGCTACATGTGTTGGACTGAAAGGAAGTCTCGAACATTCCTCGCAACACGAGGGCGTGCATTGTTCTGTTGAAAGAAAGCTCCAGGGGTGTCTTGAAAGAAGGGAACAACTTCGGGTTCTAGCGTTTCACGGGCGTACTTGTTGCTATTCAGAGTACCCTCAGTTCGTAGCAGCCAAGATTTTCCATGATACGAAATCGCAACCCAGATCATATATCCGAGTGCTCGGCCACTAAGACGTTTAATAATGCACTCTGGAAGGCAGCATTCACCGGCATAGCGTCTAACACAAATGCGAACATCATGATTCCGCAAATTAAAGCAGGATTCGTCAGAAAAGACAACTTGTTGCCAGTCAGCCCATCAGGCTTTGCGATCGGGAGCCCACTGCAAACGCAGCCTTTAATGGTTTGCCTTCCGCGGTATCCTGTATAAAGGAATCCTGGTACGCAGTCCACGGTGCAGCAAACATTGACGAATTGACAAAGCTGATATTAATACACTTGTAGCAGTAGAGAGACCAACGTGATGCCAACTTCCTGGAGGAAGCCGTACGATCATTCGCTGTCATGTGGACCAGGTGTTTTTCCTCGAGCACTGATGTCACCTTCCTTAGTTCACTCCAAGTTTTTTGAGTTGTCCTGCAACTCAAAAGGTCTCCTGCATCTAAACTCGCATCACTGTGGAACTGTTCTGCTGCGCACAAGCTGTTACTGCGCGACAGAAAAACCCTCCTCCACGAAGACCGATGATTATCTTTCGTTTAAACTCCGTAAGTTGTTGAAATTTCCTCCTGTATCTTCGTGGAGGCATACTTAGGATCTACTAAACATTCGCCAATAAACATGCACAATTTTCAACGTCCATCTACAACCTCCTATTTATTCGCTTTTTGCATCAGCTAAGAGGTTGCTGCTTATACCACTCTTGCATGGTGACTGAAACTTTGTTAGCTTGCATAACATCCTATAACTGACATTTGCTGCAAATTTTATTTCATTCGGACGATTCCTTCATTGTGTTGCATTTTCAACAAACAACAATTTATATGTATAAATTAAAATATTAATAAATAATATTCGAGTTTATGATTATTACGTGATTGTTCGTCTTTCGAATACAAGAAAGGTCCACGTAACTGACATGCAGGTCCTTTTGGAGTAAATTGAAATTTATTCTGGGATTTTTCAGTAATTACAGTAGTTTTTCTTCTAAAAAGAATCCAGCAGCACATAAGTATAAATTTACAATGCAGCTTCACAAATCATACAAATGCTCATTACAATAATCCCAATTTCACGTTAGGGCAACGAACCACTGTTGCTGTCAAGTATTTGATTCCAGTGTCACTTTCCAGCATCATTCTTATGTAGACTGGTAAGGACCTTCTAAAATCTTCTAAATTTTTTCTTTCAAACTTCTTAGAATCTTTCTATCTTTTGTAGAGACGTCTACTTTTGTTACCGGATTTGGATATTTGGTGTGAGCAGATTTTTTTTTTATCACGAAGTTCACGATTTTTATTCTTATTATTGAAGATCGTTTTCATGTAACGTTACAACTGCCTCTCCGGCCACGTTACCCTTTCGGCAGAGAAGCGAACCAAGTCAATACTTTTCGTAATAGTACCGTTAGAAAAAGATCTGTTTAAAATTTCGATTTTACAACTCCACTGTTTTGAATACAGGGTTGTTCCCAATTTCCTCCGAGATTTCGAAAGAGTGGTGCTATCAACGTTATTGAGAGCACGTGTTCTCCTTTCATGCAGTTCTGCTACATCATGGGGTACGAAAACCTGGTCTTTCTTAAAGTCCAAGTTTACGGATAACGCGGAAAGGATAACGTGTGCTGCAACAACTTGAATAGCACCCTGTTGAGTAGAGTGGGGCAGGAACTGGACTAACGCATCGATACGTGCCATGCAACCAAGTTTCACTCACCTGGGGGGGAAAATTTGAATTTTTTCCCCCTTTGTATTCTTTCATATGTTCTTTTTTTTGCTGTAATCATTTTACTTGTTTTATAATAGAGCTTCGACACCCCGGGGTAAATTATGAATAACCCTGTTGAACTTCCGCTAATTTACTGTCTCTAATTTTCGTTCTAAGCATTAATTACGCATCCCATATGATGCAACATTCATTACATTGAACTAAATCCTTATGTTGCTTACAGCTATAAAAAAACTATATGGATAATTTCCCCCTTATCCTATTAATGCACTAAAAATTAGTATAAATTTTAAAAGCCTCGTACATATATACTGGGTGACGTTATTAATGAAATTCGAATTATCTTAATTTTTATAAATTATTGAAATAACTGTCTGACGGTGTCTTATTTTATGTCTAGCTATATAAATAGTTATCTTTTAAGACAAAGTATTTTATTTTTTAAGCATGAATAAATTAATTGAAAAATCTCCCGTTGTATAATTTTAGTTGCTAGTTAATTTGTTTCGCAGAAGAATAATTTCTGCATCGCATATTCCTTACATACTCGAGATATTATGATAATGTTTTTGGGGAACCATTATACTTTTCCTTCTTATTATTACAGAACCTAACAAATAATGGTCACAGAGAAAAAAATTCTGTTGTCCCTATATTGTGATAATAACCGACCTAGATGTCTGAGTATGTAATTGAATTCTATTTTTTCTCAGTATACATAAGCCCATTCCTATTTTTAATACAATATATTGTCTTTTTGTTTTTCTAAGCGTGAAAACGTCGGATATTCTCTCTTTTAAGGTTAGTTTTTTTTTATAGTTAAACTATAGAGAAATGTGATGTAAAAGTTTTTTAAAAATATTTTTTAGTGCATTTATTGTAACATTGGTGTCTTGTAAGTAGTATTCTTGTAAATGAATAGGGAAAAATGCAACGAAAGATTCTTTTTTTTAGTAATAATTTTTTGGAACGTCCCATGGATATTTCTTTCCACAATATGGTTATTACAAAATACTAATATAACTTTGTGTTTCCCACCATTGTTTTTATTAAATTTACAGAACATTTTTGAAAATATAAAATTGCATTGTTTATACAATTTTCGAATTCAAAATAACCGAAAATTTTTGAAACTTTACGATAGAATTCGATTTTATTTTTAGGAAAAAAAAATTATGTTATGATAAAATAGGATTTTTTTGATCATCTTTATTTTTTTTAAAAAAAAAGCAATATATGTAATATAGTACAATAATGTAACAGGATAGTAAAGAATGGAATAATAAAACGCCAACGAACAATGCTAGATTATCTTCATGTTGGCATATCACGGGATCATTTTCGTTATTGGATGCCTCATACTTTTCTTTCTTCTATCTGCATTTTCCTGACATCCAGTTTATTACGCTAATTTTGCTGTATTTGCTCGTAATTTTTTTATTTGTCAATAGGAATTTGTTATATATATATATTCATTGTTATATATATATTCATTCCTTAAAAACTGATGCTGTGGTTGAAGTTTTTAAAATAACATTTCAACCAGCTGTTTTCAAAGATTATGGATTTCTTTCGTTGGTATATTACATTTATACTTTTTAAAATTCATTTCTGTATCAACCGAATGGCCATTGTCCATACTTTACGGCCAATGTATGAGACCTATATCAGCATCGCTCTATAAAGAAAAAACGAGTAGTATTCTCTACGGACCTCGCAAATTTTTGCCTCGGTCAAGTAACGAGGACAACACCTGAACTGGCATCCCCTTTCCAAACTACCTCACCACACCAACGAGAGGACTTTGAGCCTTGAAAAATTTAACGCGGATGTATCTCCTTTATATGACGAGTTATCAGTTCACCAGGAATCCACCACACGTCGACAACGAGTTCGTGTCCATAACCACTAGGCTATCACTGTTACCCTTCGTGATCTGTAGTGATTCATTCGAACCGTGGGTTCAAATCCTGATTACGTTAAAGACTTGTCCTATAGAGTTAATGATGCCTGATAACTCTGCCGAGGCTCAATTTTTTTGTTGTCACAGTATAGAAGTGAGTCCAGCTCAGATGTTGTCCTCTTCACTTGACTGAGAATTACGAAATCCTTCTTCAAAATGTACGATTAATAAATCGTAGAATTGGGTTGGGAAGATTATTCAATCTTCCCAACACGGCAGCCCGTAATCACAACTGAAACGTCTCATAACTATGAACTACGGTTGGATGATGCAGGAGATGGAACTGTAATGGACGCATATACGCCAATGTGAGATTTGAGGAAAGACAGTTCTGAAAACGAGTATGCTCCCTTTCCGTTCATGTGAATGCACAGACTACTGTTGCTTTTTCTAGAAAGCAAGCTAATATTTCCAGCAAGTTTTCAAGTGAATGTATTTTATGAACAAAAACAGGATGGAAAAATGATTCATGTATAAGATGTAATTATGATAATTGCTGAGAAAAGTAACAGCCCCGTAAAATTCAAAAAATAAATAGTGACGAAAAATATCAAATGACTTGAAATAATAGGATGGACTAACAAATTCATGTGTTTATTATAATTGACACAAAACGAGTGAATAGATGTGCTCTAAAAATTAGACTATATTTTACGCGTTGAAAGGAGAATTGAAATGGATAGCGTTGCTATGGTAATTTTTGTTAGAGTTATTCATAAACTCCAATTTTCCAGTCTCTTTAATAATAATTTGAAAAAACTAACCTTTTTTTGTCCCCCCCCCCTCCCAAAAAAGGAGGGGGTAGAGGTTCAAACAATTCCGTGACACTCAGGAACAATCCATTTTAAGAACAACATTTAATGCGATTATAATTTTCCTCCTCACCCCGCATACGAAACTGTTGTAAATGATGCAATTAATGCGTCAACATAACGTGGGGAGGACTGTTAATTAGTCCACCCTTTTTCGACCGAGGGGTCATTTGTAGACACTCCCCTCCTCCTGTACTAATTAAGATATTATTTTCCTTCATCCGCCCTCTCGAACCCTGCTACTTCACTTTTGTTCCTTACTCGGGAATTATATGAATAATTTATATGCCGTTTGCTTTTAAAATGTTCCTTCTTTGCGCGGGGAAAGTTTTTAATAAATGGGAATAACTTATTTAGGGAAAAGAGATGACGCGTTTAATTTGGGAATTAGAGAGGGAATTTTTTTCGTAAAAATTTATAAATATTTCAGGGTGTATAATGAGGGTGATTGTCTCGAGCTTTGTAATGACGCCGCATTTTTCGTCTTCGCTGGTGTTATTGAGGGTGTTTGTTGTAGGATTTGTGCAAAAAAATAAGTAATTACGAGGTCCTGTTACAGGAATGGATGAATAACAATTAATGTCTGGAGATAGGTTGATATATTTCCATTAGATCCAAAATTAGGTCAGAGAGATTATTGCAATTCTCACATTCTTTGTTTTGAGGAAGGTGTCGGAAACTAATGATTCTTCAATTTTTATTTATTATTTAAACCATATAATCGTATTTGTGAGGTTATTTATACTCCTTTTAAATTCTCTACATGCTTAGTTCCTTGTTGTTTTATACTTCTTGATCAGCAGCTCGAAGTTTACAAACGATAAATTTATCTTATTTGAAATGCAAAATAATCAAATAATATCTGAAAATATCTATTATACGCTTATAAAATACATGTAAATATACACTAAAATATACTTATAAAATGCATGTAAATATACACTAAAATATACTTATACATGTAAATATACATTAAAATATATATATATAAATTCTACATTATTGAAAAAAATTATACTGAGGAGGTAGAAATATGGAACTGTGGAGAAATTCTGACTGATGCGAGATATTAGGACGAGGATCAAATTGTTTGCCCTTTGGCTGATGATGATATATTGTCCAATATGAAATTATGATAAGAAGTGAGAACACTGATAACAATTAACTCATTGTTTATTTAGTTAAAACAAGGATTAAAAAACCAGTTATTTACTTTTATGCAGTTCGTCTACTATTAACATGTGGCTTGTAAAAGAAATGGATTTTTCACAGGTGGTTCGAGCTACACTAACGGTTGACGAGGCTATCCAAAGAATCTGCATATCTTGGTTGGAGACACCACAGCCCATTCGTTGCTGCTTTTTGGTGATGAATTCAATTCTGAAGGATGACTTTGTATTGTCTTGTGGAGCTGTGCGCTTTGGTGGTTACATTGAGAATCACGGTTTAGAGTGAAGGGAATAAACAGCTCAATCTCATCTGAATCCGATGCAGCTTGATTGGGTCTATATTGGCATGTTGCCCTTCTTTACATTAACCGGAACAATATCATTTCGTGTCTGAGTTTCATTTACTGTTTCAATGTCTGACAACTTAATTGGCCGCATGGAAAGTCGAAGCTGACAACACATTGCCTATTTTCAAATAGGCAATGTGTGCACCTTTTGTAATTTTTCCACATAAACTTGTGACCTCCAATAGATTACTTTTCTCCTAAGTGTACTTTTTTGTTGCAAATTTAAGAAACTCATGTGCCGCATACTTTGAAAAATCGTTTTAATCATATTTCCTCCAAATTTCTTATCTTCACGTTCATTCAGTTTCAAATTAGACACAAAAACCGGACTGTAACTTAACGTCGATGTGTAAACTTTGTTATACAAGGTAAAAAAGTTAATTTGTTTTAAGAGGGGCACTTTTTAAAACTTTCCTTTGCCGAGAGTTTTTCAAGTTTTCAGACTCGAATATTTTTTTTAAAAAAAATTATATTATTTTAGGGAAAATTTGGAGTATAAAGTACTTCTCCATAAAGGATTTCATTCCTCTATTTTAAATCTGGGAAAGTAAAGTGTTAATTTGAAATGCAGTTTTCTTAAAACTTTATTCCTTATTCGATTACAGACTGTTACTTTACATTATTCTAAAATTAAAGGATTTCAAAAGATTAATACAAATAGAATACTTTTAGATTGTTGTTTTTTAAAAAAAAATAACTCAAAAGTATTTTCACGACATATTGTTTTAAATGTAAGAATAGTTTTGGTTGCACATATAAGTAAGAGAATAAGTTGTGAAGAAAAATTTTATTCCTTCTCAGCAGCATTTAATATCATTCAAATTTAATAAACAAGATTCTAGATTTAATATTAAGTGTACGATACATATGTTACGGTTGGCATTAATTGAATATATTCCAAGTGAAAAGATTGAGGAAATCTTTATTTAAATAAAAAACAATTGGATTATAGGATGACTTGATGTCTTTATGAAATATATTAGAAATATTTCTATAAACTGATAGCAAAAAAAAAAAAAAAGATTATGTTGATATATTTTGGGGTTTGAGTGTTGATTAATATGTTTTTTTTGGAAAATAATTATTTTTATCATGTGCTTCAAATATAATAAAACTTTTTTCAATAATTATTTTTAGGATATTTGAGGATTAGTCATTCCAGTTAAAATCGGATTTGGATATAATTGCAGCACAGATAACGCTTTATAAAGCTTTTTCAATAAAATAGTAAATGAATTTTTCAAAATAAAAATACAAAAACCACTAACTATACCACACCAACTTTGTATTTTTAATGCGCGTTGATTTATTTTTGGGCTTCGCGTTGGAATATTTAATGCGTTTTACTGCGATTCTAATCTACTGTTTTTGATTCGGTTCTAGATAATCTTTTGAATAAATTTTGATCGGCGTGATCCGTTGCGAAGGGAGGGCTCAGTCAGATGGAAATTTCTCACACGAAAATAAGAAATATCACAAAGAAAACTTTCCATAAACATTTCCCTCCAATCCTTCATCCTCAAGGCAGACGCGCGGAGAGTTTGATTTCCTTTTAGAACTCGTGATTCGGAGCATTTTTGTGAAGAGGAATTATTGATATTTATTACTGCTTTTTATTTTGGTGTGTGTGTGTGTACGGTTTAGCAAGGATTCTTTGTGGGATATATCGAGTAGGTGAAAGTAGAAAGTCAAATTTCTTGTTCATATTTCACGAATGATGGATGCGAAATAATGTAATAGATGACAAACTCTATTCGAAAAAAATTTTGAATTTTTTTTTTAAATCTGTATTTTGATAAATTGTTTCCAAAAAGATTTTAGAAACAAAGTCAAATAGGACTTAGTTAGAATCTCGTCTAATAATTCTCATTTTTTCTCTCCAGAATTGATTAATATTTTTTTTAGTAATTGAATTTTTCTCTATATTATGAAGTGTTTTTTAATTTTTAATTTACCTTGAGAGATAACGAATTGAATTTCTTGAATTTGTCTATATTTAATAGAAGTGTAAAGTAAAATTTTAAAATTTTTTATACATTTTATATCTTTTGACAATACTTTAATAATGGTTTTAAATAGATTGAGATAAAAAATTTCGACAGCTAAAAATTTAAATTTTGTAATTTTTGTTATCAATCTTTTTTAAAATAAACGGAAATCTTATCAAAACTTTAAAAACCATCAATTTTTTATTGTAGATTATACACAAAACTTACAGTGTTTATTTCTAATTTTTGATGTATTATGAGTTGTATGAAGAAAAGATTTTTTCTTTTTAAAATCTTGATTAACATATTTTTTATTTAAAGTATTCTTTTTGCGGATTTTGCAGAAGTAAACTGACTTTAATATTTGGTAAACATCTTGATTCGATATTTTCCAATATACAATTTTTTTCATTCTATTCTCCTTCAAAAATTCATATTTTGTTTTGGGAGAATTAAGTATGAATTTTTATTCTCAGTATTTTAATATTAAGGTATTTTTCCATGAAAAATGCATTATAGGTTACAAGATATTATATAACAAATATGAATTTGAAATGAAAAAAAAAATATTATTCCATTGCCTTCTTGTTGAATGCCCAAGTTTTTAAGATTCTACAATTTGCATGCATTTTAAAAAAGGGAACATAAAAATTCAAAGAAATATAATTAATATGCTGTATGAATTGACATTTTTTTTTGTTTTTTTAAAACTGTAATTGTATGAATTATACATTATTGCAAAGAATTTTTTTTTTGCATTGCAGTCACTCTATAAAGTAAATTTAAGTATTTTGTAGAATTATGACTCAATATAAAAAATGCAAAACTATCCTGCCTGTACTCTAATTACCTTCTAGCGTAAAATAATCGGCTTTGAAATTACTAAAACTACGTTTAAAAGTTTTTCAATCGCTTTGGAAATCTTTTGGAAAATACATATATTTAAAAGAATTATTGAATAAAATGTTTTTCTCTCTATTATACATTTAGCGCAATAATAAATAATATCATCATTTGCATATTCTGGATTTTCTGCCTTTTTACGTCTTTTCCTACACATTAAAACATTTCATTCTGAGATTCATAAACGCGAACTCATGGAAGTCCTTGTGCCACCAAAAAATATTAGTTCAGAAAGGTTGGTAGTTGGTCTGTCAAAGTCTCACGTTTGCGTGGTGTGGTAGTTTGGAGAGTAGGTTTCCACAGCACACAGATGTTGCTGTGGAAACTTGCTGCTTTGAAGTGCAGCTTGCTTTGAAGTGCGATTTTAGTTTTTTTTTATCAAGTTTCTAAGAATTCAGATGTTTAGAATAAAAATGATTCATAATAACTCTGATGATCTACTACACTATTCGTTTGATTTTTCTTTGTTGAGTACTGGTGACGTTCCCCTGGGATTCCCTTAGTATATCTCTTTTCAACTTTCTGCGTTATATATATATATATTCTGCGTTACCTAGATTACATTAAAATGTTAATCTAGATAAAAGGTACACATTTCTTTTAAGTTTATGAAAAGATAAACCAGCTAACCCTGTTTATACGAGGGCTGTTTTTTAAGTAAGGTTCTTTTGTTTTTTAAAAAATAACAATATTTTGTTTCAAAAAACCTCTATTTTAGGATTGTATATACTTTTGCCTATTTTTCTACATAGTTGCCGAGTTTATTTATGCACTTTTCATACCTTAGAACTAAGTTTTAAAAACCCTCTTCAAAGAAGTCTGCCGCCTGGTCGGACATCCAAGAGATAACGGCCGCTTTCACCTCTTCGTTGTCACTAAAGCGCTTCCCACCAAGACTGTGTTTAAGGTTCCGGAAAAGGTGGAAATCTTCAGAGGAGCAGGGTCGGGGCTGTATGGTGCATGGTCCAAAACCTCCCAGCCAAAAGATTCGATTACGTCCCGAGTCGTTCGAGAAGTGTGAGGCCCTGCGTTATCGTGAAGGAGCAAAACACCTTTTGACAGCATGCCACACCGTTAAGAAGTGAAAGCGGCCGTGAACTCTTGGCTGTCCGACCAGGCGGCGAACTTCTTTGAAGAGGATTTTCAAAACTTAGTTCAAGGTATGACAAGTGCATTAATAAACTCGACAACTATGTAGAAAAATAGGCAAAAGTATGTACAATCCTAAAATAAAGGTTTTTTTTTAAACAAAATATTGTTGGTATTTTTAAAAACAAACAAACGGACCTTACTTAAGAAACAGCCCTCGTATACGTTTTTATACAAGGAATTTGATTTGAGTAAATTTAAGTATCTAAGGCGGTTCGATTACAAATGCTACCTTACAAAACAATTAATATTTCTTCAAAATAATTTATTAAACTCGCTTAGATACAAAACTTGTTTATTTTTACAAACTTACAGCATGAAACGTCTAATGCAGAGATTTTTCTATGGAATACAAAGTGTCGATACACATTAAACCTGTCGAGCTTCAAAGTCTTCTCAATGGTGTGATGTGGAAGTTTGAAAAATGATATGTCAGCTTGTGGATATTATTCTTGTCTCTTGGTCAAAATAATAATATCCGTCGCCAGTAGCCATTAGTAAGATATCAATTAACAATCAATCAATGAAAAGATTTATGCAGTCAACAAACATCTGTGAATGAAAAGATTTATGCAGTCAACAAACATCTGTGAATGAAAAGATTTATGCAGTCAATAAACATCTGTGAAATGAGATAATGTCAATTACTTGGAAAATCCATAGATTTTGAAAAATATTTGTTCCCTCTTAACAAGCTAGCAAAAAAAGTCTCTAATGAAAGAACTATGTTCTCGAGGGCTGCGGTAGCTCAGTGGTCATGGTCACTGATTCGTGGTCGGCGTGTCAGAAAGACTCACCATGTAGTGGGTCTGATGCACGTTAAATCTGTCTTGTTGAGGCTCACGGTCCTTCCGTTGGCGTGGCGTGGAAGCTCGTAAAATGAGGTGCCAGCTAAGTTGTCGATCGAGGCTCAAAATCACGGTCTCCAATAGTCCTCACGGTGCCTTATAGTGTACACTAGCTTACTCAACACGAAAAAATAGCAGAGTGCTACAATTTATTTTGTCTTCAATCTATTTTGCTTGGATTCTTTTAGACAGGATAGATCAATCATCAAACAATGTAACAATATATTTCCTCCCGGTCTATTAAAATAATCCAAAATATATTGTAAATTAAGAAGGCCAGCTGCTACATTTTATCGAGGATATTTTACTTAATAAACCCTTTCGACGCTGTGAAATTCAATGATCCAACTCGCGGCACTTTTTTCATCTCTCATTCTTCGATAGTAGTTAAATCATCACAATCGATAAAAAGTTCATATCTTATCCTAGGCGATCATCCATCAATGGCCCTATTAGCAATTATCATAGATTGGAGGGAAGAAGACCGCATCCATCACTGTCCAGGACATTATCTTGGAAATGTGTCCCTTCATTGGATCGTGATTCATTCCGCAATTAACAGGATTCGCACGAACCCAGTCCATTTGTTTCTAGAAAGATGTGTTTTGGATCCGGATCCTTCCTGTGTAACTTTCCCCCTTTTTGTCTGTAGCAATGCTTTAGCGGTTTGTTATATCATATATTTTGAGGCTTGAATGAATGCTTGAAGGTTTAGTTGCTTGGATGGGATTGATTTCTTATTAATAAAATGTATCCTGAGAGTTTAGTTGTGTTGTGATAGATTTTTTTGTTCTTCACAATGAAGAAGACGAAATATGGACCCATCTAATAGGTTATTTTTCCATTAATTTAAAAAGTTGTTTAAGAGATTTTTACATCATCAGAAGGATAAATTCTGAAATAGTTTAAGTGAGTGTTAGTGTTTATTAACGCCGTATGAGGACGCCTCCTGAGTGGGTAACTCCTCTTCAAACTACCGCGCCGATTGGTGGACATTTGAGCCTCGACACACTTAACTCTCTTTACGTGAAGGGGTCTTCATCAACACAAGAATCGAACACATGGGTGACGAGTCCTTGAATAGGACCACTAGGCCAACATCCCCACCGCGCGAAATGAATTAAGAGAGGAGGCTGTAAAGGATAATTCATCTCAAAATTTATTTCTATTCACTATACCTCCATTTTCTTTAATAGTTCAATATTCAGATTTGATACAGAAGAAATAGAATTTACTCGGAGCTTTTAGACGAGAAAATACACCTTTGAAAACTTCGTTCACAAAAATTATGCATCCCTCCCCGCAAATTAATCATAATTTATGTTCATTACTATATTCATTTCCTTACTATATTCATAATTATTTGCATACGAATGCAAATATATTATAAATGTTTTTGTTAGAAACGGGTAGGCCCTTAAACTAGTAATAGAATGATCACGAACTTGATAATTCTGATAAAATATATTTTATTTAGCAACAATAAATATTGTAACGGCTGAATTGAATAAATACATTAGTTTCTTTCACCAAAAGATTGTTTTGCGTGTTTTTAAATACTAAAACGCATATATTTGGCAATAAAATTCAGGGAAATAACTTTTTTATTGTAAAAGCAGCTTTTTTGTCTACATCTCTATTATTTCCTGTTAGATTGCAAATTGTAAAGCCACAAAGGTATTACGCAATTCGTTTGAAAAATAATGCTATAAAAATGTTAGAGATTTTTAAAAAAATTCGTTGGAATACACAATGGACTTTGTTTTAAAAGAGACATCTCAAGCAGTGAGGGATCTTAAAATCATCCCCCAAAATAATTGTAGTTCGTTTAGGTTATTAGAATAGAATTTGTTTCAGTTTTATGAGTTGCAAATTATTATTTTTGAATTTCAGTTATACATATTTTAAAAAATCATTAACATTTATGAATACAAGGAATTTAAGACAAATTTATGTAGCGAAGTATTTTTGACTTCTGCGTGAGTTGTACGTGACTGAAAGAACATGAGATATAAAGAAATTTAATGAGCCATTATATTTAAAAAATTTTACACTGCTAAAAATTTGATTTGATTTAATCAAATAGTTTATTTTATTAATATTGCGCAAAAAAATTTTCATCGCTTCCAGTAAAATACCTATTACATGTAAAAGTTCATATTATGTCTTTTAGCTCTATCTAAAACTGTCCTTATTGTTAGCAAAGCATTTTTCTTTATCCTGCACTTGAAAAAATTTAAAACCTCTACCTCTACTTCCTCTAGGATATCTCACAAATTAAAGGAAAGTCAATAAGGATGATTCAATTTTAGCAGTTGACTATCTTTTGTTGTCTGCGTGGGAAAAAATGGTTTGTACATTGCCGGAGGCCATAAGAAGCCTTCGAAAGGGCTCTTTATTCTAAAGTGCTGAAGCAGGAATTTTAGTCTTTTGGCCTCCAGGGCTAAAACTACGAAACTCCTGAACACGCTTTCACTACTCAAACAATTTCCGGATGAACAGGAATCATTCTAAGCGTACGCGCTATCGTTGAGATTGTGTAGATTTAAAGGATCCTTATGTATTTAGATTTTTTGTTTCTTAATTTAAAAAAAAAACGCTTTTCAGAATTTTTAAAAAAAATTTCTTAAATTTTTTTTTTTATGTACCATGTTCTTATAACCATTTTCATGCATTGCCATCCACTTCTAAGCTATAGTCCAAATTTCAAGTCTCTAACTAATCGGGAAGTTAGTTTAAAATGAATTACAAAACTCACTTAACGGCTGTTTTTTTAAAATAAATTACCTAAAAGAAATTATTTAGCTGGCGAAACGGAGGTCTTTATTTCTCATGAACCACCGAGCATTTATTAATTTTTTGAAAATAAAGCATGTGTTTTTAAAATCACAGAGATTCATTTTTTAAAAATCAAAAATGAAATATGTGATTTCAAGTAGAAATTTTTAAATTTACAAAATTTTACATGTTTATTAAATGTTGAATTAAAATTGTAAACATTTTTTGAAAAACAGTAAAAAAAAGTTTTTGTGTACATAATTTATCAAATTACTGATTTTAAAAAAACAAATTATGTTTTTTTTTTATTTCAGACGGTTTACTCGTAATAATTTTAAGAAATCGATACATAACGATTGAAAAGTTTCGATGAATGTGATTTACAGAAAACACAACACTCCTTTACTTAAAAAAATATTAATTTAAATCAATACAAAATGTATTGCAAATAAACTTATTTGAAATAATGATAACGGAGTAAAAACGATTAAGTTTTCGCAGATATTTTAGATATTTGTTTTTGATAAACGGATGTAATATATGAATTTTTGAATAAAAGATATATACAAAAATGAGGAAAAAATAAATAAACTTTTCACTCGTATTTTTTTACTCGCCAAATTTGGTGATTTTTGACTAGTAATGGACATCTCGTTTTCTAGTCTTCCCCATGAGCAGGGTGATTTCGACGGTGGATCAGAGAAAAGTCACACATCTGGCGCGAAACTTATTTTTGTCGCCAAGCCTTGGCTTACCTTAAAATAGCGTTTATTATTAAAGTTTTTAATTTTTTGAGAGATTAATTTTTAAGTTAAAGTTTCCAAATTTCACACATAGATTGCAAACAACGGGAATTTTTAAATGTAATAAAAATACTGCATAAATAAATTTTAGCAAAAATTGAAATAGACAAAAAAAATTTTTTTTTTTAAATCTGTAATTTTTAAGAAATTTTTTCATTTTTCGTATAATAATATTGTCGATAATATTATGCTACATACGGGAAGAAAGCTTCGTGAGGTTATCTTTATAATTGATAAAGTTATTATATAAATGTTTAATTAAAAATTTGAGCATTATTTGAAAAATCGTTAAAATATATATATATTTTTGATATTTTATTTTTTAAATGACTGATTCTAAAAGAGCAAAGCGTAAGCTGTTTTAATACGGAATGTCAATTCATTTAAGTGAAAAAAATTCATGCTCAATGATTTAGACATCATTTTTATAAAAACGCATCGATTTTTACCCATTTTATAAAAAATCGTTAAAAATACAAATATTATTATTTTGTAAAAAAACAAATTTTACCGTTTCGTGACGAAAGAAATGATCTTTCCGATCCTGTAATAATTTTTTGCCTGACTTTCATTGAAAATTAAATCACTATATTAAAAATTCAAAACTCCAAAAACATTTCCCCCTCATCGTTCTCCTTTTTGCGTCGTCGAGCACAACGGAATAAACAGCCCACAGGGGTAAAGCAATCATGCGTTTTAAAGTTTTTAATTAATATCTTTTTATCAAAATGCAATATCGGGATATAAATGGTCAAAACATGCATTGTCAGTGAAACTAAACGTATATCAGCTCAATCTATTGAAGATATCAGCTTCAAAATTGAGTTGCAACATTCCTCCCGAACCGATTATCAAGTAAAATGAAAGCTTGTAAAAATAGCCTACTTCGTCAGATAATTATCTAGGTATTATAAAATTTTCATCATTTGGATCCATTTCCGCAAAATATGAAATAATATGACCAATACTAAGAGTAATTTTTTTCCGGTATGTGTGGGGATTCATATGCTTCTTAGCTTACAGTGAAACGTTTTAGAGATATTCTGCATAGATCTAAGCTTTTGTGTGTGTAAGATTTAATTTAAAACTGCCATGCAGATTAAGAGACGAAATATATATATATATATATTTCTTTTCGGTGAAACATTACGATTTTTATTCGAATATGTGTCAGCTAAAGAAGAATCGTGGTTGCCTAGTGGTCATGATTACAGTTTTGTGTTTGACGTGTCATGAGTTCGAGCCCTGGTGTCACTGAAGACCTCCAGTATAGAGGGACTAATTCACGTGAAATTAGTAAAGGCTTAAAGTGTACCCCTTGCCATGGTGTAGAAGTTTGAAGAGGGATACACCGTCCTCGGCATGTTGTCATGGCTAAAGATTACAAGATCCGTTGCCAATAGCCTTCGCGTTGCAATATAGTGTGACATAGATTAACATGAAGTCAGCTAGAGAAGTTAAAATAGTCTTTTTGTGCTGGAATAGTTTTTGCCAGAAAAAGTGATGGCATACTGGTGTCGCATTTAGTAACATTTATGAAAAATAATTCGTTCGATAAGTGTTTCCTCGTCCCTTTTTGCTAAAAATGTTTGTTGATAATCTAATTTATTTACCTTTCTTTAACCATTATCGCGATTCTATTATATGTGGCCAGTAAACTGAATGTAAAATACTTAATTATACTTCCCTCTACATTTCGTAAGGTAATTTGTTTAGTATGTTAGAAGAAATAGACGTGTTGTATATTCAGGATGTAATTATTAAACACACATTTGATGACGTATTAGTTTTAACTAGGATACATTTCTAATTTTTTCGGATACACTTCTAAATTGAATATAAATTCTATTCATAATAATTAGATTAAATAAATACATGTTCCCTAATTCTGCACCTGCCTAGTATAAAATTTCATTGCGTGTAAAATTTTAAGCTAATTCATACTTTAAAGTAATTTAAGTTTAAATGTTTATTTTATGAAGACATTTAAATAATGAAAAGAATTTTTGAAAATTTTTAAGTATTACTTTGTAATTCTTAAAACATTTTGTATCATTAAAATGTATTTTTTGAAAAAATAATGATAATAGAGTGTGTGTGTGTGTCACAATCTAAATTTGAGACTTGTTCGGGAAATAAACGGAAGAAACATAAGTTGTATCTCTATCTCTTATTCCAAATTTGTAACGGAATTATAATTAATTCTAAAACTGCAATAGGTGGAACAAAATATTCATTGTCGGGTACATATTACCCAAATTGAATATTAAAATTTTTTTTTCTTAAATGATTGGACTTCCAGATGGGTACAGATACATATGGGAGACAGATACATATTTTCTGAAAGCACGATTTCTCTCTGTCTATAAAAAACACCCCAAATCAAAAATAGCTACAAACTTATAATAGAATAACAGTATGTTTGCTTCTTAGAGGCAATAAGATAAATTATAATATTGCACTCGTTGCTTGATTGAGGATTTTAGTTCATTGCTCAAACTATTTCTTTAGGTTCAATAATTATATTAATTGAAATAAAACAATTCTTTTATTGCAATATTCAGTTTTTTATACAGAGTGTATTTCAATTTATAAAGTTTATTATTCGCATGAGGGACGTGACATGCTTTAAAATAATTTTTTCGTGTCTTAAAAATACATTGTTTTAAATTTCTTTCTAAAATGTTTAGTCTTTGTTATTTAATTTGAGATTGCTGTACCCAAAACTGTATGAATGTGGTATGGGTATAGGATTAAGAAGGAAATATAATAGCTTTGAGGTTATATAACTGCCACAATAACATTTCCATTCATATAATATAAATACTAGAGCTCCATAATGACCCTTTCTCTCACTACTGGAAACTAGAAAAGACAGGAGTAAAGGGGCATAACCCAAGTGAGAAAAATTTTTCATCCTCCTGCAAAGCGGATATCTGTGGAAGTGTCCAATGAACAGCTTTCATTTAGATCTATTTCGTGATAAATGGTTTATTACACTTTTTCGTACTATATTGTTGTGATTTTTTGGTGGATCTGAAATTGTTCGCGATGTTTTGTATATATAATAAAAAAATTTTAAAAAAAACAACTTTGTACCTTATTTTTTAGAAAATATTAATTATATGACATTTATATATGTGCATAATTTTATAAATGTGTAACTTTGTTATTTTATTTATTTATTTTCTTTTAGGTAAGGATATTATTTTTTGCTTGGTTAACGCTAATACATCTTCGAGGTAAGTGACCGTGAATCATTTGCATTGATGAAATATATCTTAGTTAAAAATTTCAAATTCATTTATAAATTTTTTAACTGTGAAAAAGTAACGCAAACCATTGTGAGTGAAATTGGATTTTCTCTCTCTGTGTATCTTATATTTCTATAAAATTAAATGGCGATTAGATAATTGAGACTGTATCGATTAAATTCGACAAAAAAAGGCAACAAATTATGTTCTTACGCTTATTTGAAGAACATCAAGATTATTATTAATATGTTGAATTTATATATTTGATATTTATTGGTATATTGTACATATGAGAAATAAGTATAAATCTCTTAAGAGTTATACAGGGTGTTTCATAAATGATGGGAGTAACTTTAAGGGGTGATAGTACACATCAAGACGAGTAATAGTAAATAGGAAACCAAGTGTCCCAAACGTCTTCCGAAGGAGAAAGGCGCCATCAAAGTTTAGGGTCCTAAATTTCAAATGATGATAAAAAACGGAAAAATGGATCGATTCATTTGCGGTTTTCACTAAAATCATTCTTTAAATTAGTATTTTCTTAAAAAAATTTTTAAAGACAAAGTTAAAAAAATGCCGTTAGAGAACGCTCTAGACTTTGGAGTACCGAACAACTACCTTTAACCAGTATTTTTTTTAATTTTGCTAAATGTTTACAAAAGCTTAGATTTTAACTTGAATTTTGAGCGCAAAATTGAAACCATCGGGAGCGGTTAAGTGGCGCAAATGTAACCGCGTTCGGGGGGTGGGGGAATTGAAATGCTCGTATGTAATGATCAAAATAAAAAACGATAAAGCAAACTTTAAGAGGCGATAGTACAACATAAAAACAATCAACTTTGATTAGAAAATGCATGATTTGAATTCAAACGCAAACGTGTTAGAGCATCTTCAAATTTTATCCATGCAAGCGTTATAGCTGTAAGTTTCTGGAAGAAGAACATGGAATTGTGATATGGGGAAGAAGAAGAACGCATATGCAAATTGTTATTAAGATAAAAGTCACTGACCCGAGTGTGCAAGTGTAAATCACGGTACAAACGTAACGAAAGATGTTGCCCTTCACTAATCAAGAAAAGGCTGATATGCACTTCATCTACGGAACTGCAAATGGGAATAGTGCAGAGGCGCGACGATTGTACGGAAAAAAGTTTCCCAACAGGCGGTTGCCCAATGATAAAACATTTGTGCGCTTGCACAGACAGTTGTGTGAGACAGGATCCTTTTTCGGTGCACGTTTAAATGCAGGCCGTGTGAAGTCTAACAGAACGGTAGTTGTGGAAGAAAAAATTATGGATATGGTGGCTGATCATCCAAATACAAGCACGCGAGCAGTGGCTAGTCAAATTGAAGTATCACCCTCCACGACATGGCGAGTACTAAAGGATGAAAGTATACATCCTTTTCATGTCCAACGAGTCCAGGAACTGACTCAAAGGGATTTTCCTCGTCGAATGGATTTTGCTCGCTGGTATCTGCAGAAGAACACCCTAAATCCCGATTTTGGTGCAACTGTGCTTTTTACAGATGAATGTACATTTACACGTGACGGTACATTTAACACCCACATTTCCCACCAATGGGCAGATGTAAATCCCCATGCGTCTTCTACACATGCATATCAGCGATGATTTTCCATAAATGTTTGGGCAGGAACAATTGGTGACCATCTACTTGGACCTTATCTTCTGCCAGAACGCCTGGATGGAAAAAAAATATCTTACCTTTCTGCAACAGGTGCTGCCGGAAATGATGACAGATGTTCCCCCTCGTATCCGGCGAGTAATGTGGTTCCAGCAGGATGGAGCACCAGCTCATTTTGTGCCAGAGGTGCGAAATTATCTAAACGCAACCTTTCCAAATCAATGGATTGGGCGAGGTGGTCCTGTGCCTTGGCCAGCGCGATCGCCCGATCTTTCATGCCTGCATTTCTTTTTGTGGGGACACCTGAAGAGTCTTATGTATGAGACTCCTATCGAATCTGCAGAAGAACTCGTCGCCAGACTTTCGGCAGCTGCAGGAGACGTGCGCGATACTCCTGGCGTGTTTCAGAGGGTTCGTGAATCCCTTCTTCGCCGTTGTACCGCATGCATCGCCTCTAATGGTCAGTGTTTCGAACAGCTATTGTAATCATTTCTAATTAAACTTTTTTTTATAACGTAAATGTTCTTTTTTCCCTTTTTTGTCTCTTAAAACGAAATCTGTTTCAGCGCCCTCTATCACCTTCGGGTTAAAATTACGAGTATGGTTTTTTTTATGAATGTTGCTTGTTTTGGTGTTATACTATCGCCTCTTAAAGTTTGCTTTATCGTTTTTTATTTTGATCATTACATACCAGCATTTCAATTCCCCCACCCCCTAAACGCGGTTACATTTGCGCCATTTAACCGCTCCCGATGGTTTCAATTTTGCGCTCAAAATTCAAGTTAAAATCTAAGATTTTGTAAACATTTAACAAAATAAAAAAAATACTGGTTAAAGGTAGTTGTTCGGTACTCCAAAGTCTAGAGCGCCCTCTAACAGCATTTTTTTAACTTTGTCTTTAAAACTTTTTTTATAAGAAAATACTAATTTAAAGAATGATTTTAGTGAAAACCGCAAATGAATCGATCCATTTTTCCGTTTTTTATCATCATTTGAAATTTAGGACCCTAAACTTTATGGCGCCTTTCTCCTTCGGAAGACGTTTGGGACACTTGGTTTCCTATTTACTATTACTCGTCTTGATGTGTACTATCACCCCTTAAAGTTACTCCCATCATTTATGAAACACCCTGTATATATATATATATTATATATATATATATATAATATATATATATATATAATATATATATATATATCAGTATTTGAGAAGAGAAGTAACTGAAAAGAAAATTATTATAAACTGAAAACAATTAATTCTATACGTAAATTTATACATTAAAAAATGCTTTATGATGGATAATTAGGATAATTAAAGTATTTTAATTTATTTATATAGCATATATATATATAACTTAGAATAAATATCATAATCTTTAACGTTTTGCAGCTAATTAAAAATGTTTGAGATATCTGATTAACATTTTCAATTAATTTTGATAAATTAAAAGGAAATTCAAATTTAATGTAGTAAAAAAGAAATTATTTTACTTACATATTCTAACTCCACAGTATTTTATTATCTCTACTACATATTGTGAACGAATTTCTGAATAAAAAACAAAACGATTATATTGTCAGAATTCAAACGTCTTAGAAGAACAATTGTGAACTTTTTTTATATATGTTATTAATTTAGTTCTTTCAAATATTTCCTTGAAAATTACAAAAGCAATAAATTTCTGTCTCTAGCTGACAACTGCTTAACTGACTAATGAAACAGAGTTTATTCTATAAAAACTAGAAAGGATAAACTTTGTATTAAACACAAACATTTCCATACTATATTAATAAAAGATTGGATTTTAACATAATAAAATATTATGGAAAAATAAATAAATGAGAATATAGTTAATCAATTAATTAATATTTTTATAAATATTTGGGAAGAAGGCGTTAAAAAAAAGCTTCAAATGCAAACAACTGAATTTTTTTATGATAAAGTTATATCTATTGAAAAATTTACTACGATCTGAATATTTTCTATTTTGTGGGCAGTTATTCAATGTCTCAAAACTTCAACCTCTTTTTTTATTTGCCACAGAATAGATCCTTCTCAGACCTTTGAAATGGCTTTGGGCTAATATACATAACACTGTAGATTGTTTCTCATTAGCATATTGTTATTTCGAAAATTTTCAAATCCTGCCGGAATTAAAGTTGGGCGAATATATATATATATATATATTTGAAAAAGAAAAAAAACATTTATAGTGATTTTAAATAGCACGTGATTTATATTAATTGGTGAAATTGGTATTGAAATCTATTTCCTGTTATGCCTGAAAAATGTCTTAACGAGAAATGTTTTGAAAGAAAACTTAATTTCATATCTTATATTTGGCACTGAGCTTTATTGCCCGTTTGGTAATGGCCTTTTTAAATGAAATGTTCTACATCTTATTTGTCTGTAAGTACTAGATAAATTTATATATTTTGAAGAAATTAATAAGTGGAACGTTACTTGTGTGTGAATGACTTATATTTCTTGAAAAAAAATTACATTATATATTACACAAAAAATAGATTATAATTTTTAAAGGGTAGTAATAGCTTAAACTGTGAAAGTTGATAAACGTTTAATATATACAGGCATTTCAAATAACATTTTTTTTCTTTAACCCTTTGTCGCTTTTAAACTCAGATTTATATAATTTTTTGTATACAAAATAAAAGCGTATTTTTGGATTTTCATTTATTTTTTATTATTTATGAAGAAAGTTAGAGAACAATCGTTTCCTTGAGGTAACACTGATTTTAAAGGGCCATTGCAGGAATTACTAGTACTGTTGTACGTCAGGAAAAATTGAAGCAATGATTTTCCTTTTCATGTAGCATTAGACTACCGCGCACTTTTTTCATACATTGTAGGATACCCAACACCCTTCGGAAACTTGCTCCATCTTGTAGCGCCAAGGTAGCCTTGGTGCATCTTTGTCCGTGTGGCGCCATCAAGTTGTCTTCTTTGGTATTAGTTCATTTGCTCAAAGTGTAAACCACAGACTGCAGTGAGGGATTACACATTAAAAACAATTTTATGACTTTGACAGGCGATGGAACGGTATGTCACCTACAGTGCGCACCAATGGTGTCAAACTCAAAGGCTAACTTGAGCCAAGCAAACAAGGTTTAACTTCAGGTGGGTCAAAAGATCAATATTTTTGTAAATGCAAATTTATTCCAAATAATACATGGAAATAAACATAAATAAAAGAGCAAGAAACATTTAATGTTTGTGTCCTGACACTTGACATCTCTTCTCTGCTACTATTTTTCCTATTTAGCGAAAAAATTATATTTTATTTATTATTTGCCGGTATACTGGCCGGGCCGCAAAAATGTTCGTTGTGAGCCGTAGGTTTGACATCCTTGTTATACACTATGCTACTGAGGGTTAAGAGCTGTCAATATAACGAACTACCATCATTTGTCTAGAATAAGAATATCAAGTTGTGGTGTGGTGTTTTTGTAAGCAAATACAAAAAGCTTTTTGATTACTGTACCCCAATGGGAAGCTTGGAGTTCTTTCTAAATAATGTTCCTTTTTTAATACACATCTTTCTCTTTTTCTCTCTCTATGTATACATACAAGTAGGACTATTTTGCATAAACCTTAAATGGAATCTATCTGAATTAAAAATTCAGTGAGCGTTAAGAAATCAAATAAAAAAGAATCTTAAACCTTATTATCTACAAGCTTTAACACGGCACTCCTCGCGCAGGGTGTATCATACCCACCGTCTAACTTTTTTCAACGCTCCTTCTAAACCTTTATTGGAAAATGGATTGTTTCTCGTATGTCTGACTTTAAGGTCATATTTTTTGAGGGGCCTTAGCTTGTAGGCGAATTCTAAATATATATTTTTTGGATATCAACGCTTCGAGTATGTCATACCCTGCACATGTATCACCGTTACAATTCTGAATGCATAAACACGTTTTAAATCTGCCTTGTACTATGGCGTATTATTGTAGTTATGATGATATTGTAGTTATGATGGCGTATTATTGTAGTTATGTGATATTTAAGTAATTTAATAAATACAGTATTTAATAGATATAGTACAACATTTTTTTCGGATGAAGCAATTCTCTTCGCGGTTATGATGAGGGAAAAGAAAATAAAGAGTATAACAGCAAGCATGACTGAAATTGATCCAGATTTAGAAAAGGGAAACACTGTTGAAAATAAATGTTTTATATGTAGAGGCACAAAATCATTTGAGAAGAACATTATTTTAAAGGAGATAACTGGTGCACATCTTATCCACATTCAGATGAACTTTTGAAAAAAAAACTATTGCTGGAATAAAATAAGAGAAAATAAAAAATAAATTCCAAAATTTTTAAATTTAAAGAATAAAGAAGTTTACTCCTATATGTTTAGTTTGAAAACGATACAGATTTAAAATAAATTAAAGTCCAGAGCAAACATCGCACTCACTCACGACGCGATTAAAGGATTGTATAAACAATACACTGAATGCCCTTATAAAAAAATAGAAAAACTAAGTTTACGTGTGAAAGATGTAATAAACATGTAAAAAACATGTAATGTAATAAACTACTTCCTAATTTTCTTCCTTTTTAACCTTTGTATGCAAATTTTACGGTAAAAGCACAATGTAAACACCCTTGGGTATGACACACCCTGCGCGAAAACTTTAGGTCGTTTTTTTCATGCGAGTGATGCCGGGTTAAAATCACATATGATTGGTAGATATAAATGTCTTTTAAAACCCCACAATTCCATTGTCTATTTTTATTTTAGAAGGCGCTAATTGCGCTGAACCAGCGTCGTAAATATACTCATAAATATTATCAATATTTTTTTGAAAATAAAGATAATTTGATTTTTAAACTAATCTTAAATCTATCTAGATCAATCAGAGTACACACTCTATGATTAGGAGATTAAAATCATTTAAAATAGAATGGATTCAACAGAAAAGAATCAATTTTCACAAAAGTGGAGAGAAGATTCGTTAAGTACCTTAATTAATTCGAGAGTTAACAATTTGTGGCGAGCCTGAGTTCGCATCAGTGAGATGGGTAACGGATGGAAGCGATGTATTGCAAAATCAACATCTTTTATTTACTCTAAAAGCAGAGCTCTAATGGGATTGCAATCAGCAAATGGGGGCGAATTAAACTTACTCTTAATTAATAATAACAAATACTACTTCTCTGATACAAGGAGGAATCCTATTGGATCCGACTATCGTAAATCTCTCCTAGCAACGGTAAGACTACAAGTCTTATGCGAGCCCAATAAAGGGACGTAGATAATCCACAAGATAGTGTTACGAATTCTGTGTAATGAATTTTCAAAATAGTGTAAATAATTTATATCTGGATGTGAAATACGTTAATATTACTCTGTTGTATTTATTTTATGTTAAAAATTGTAATATCCGCAAGCAACGCCCTTCCTTACATTATAATGACGATTCAATGGAAATGGCGAAATCTTGGCGATAGAACCAAGTTGACATCATTTTTGGTGACCATGATGGTGACCGTTTTTGGCGAATTCGTGACCCTATGGATTCTTTTGGAAATTGGTGGAGAAATCCACTAATATGGGGATCTATGACGCAAGCAGATTTTTCTCGAAAGATCCGCGAGGTGTATAAGTAGGGTGGAAGTCTTGTTTTGACCGTTGAAGAGTAATATTGATTTGGCCCCGAAGAGAGTAGACCAGCGATTAGTTATTACAGCGTTTGTTGTGTAGAACGAGCGAGTGTGTGCTTCTGAATAATCCTTAAATACACTTTTATTTTAAACTTAGTTTTTATGTCTGTGCACTGTAGAAGATGTGAAGGCTTTCTGAGATTTATTCTGCGAATTTGAGTGCCTTATCCTGCATTACAAGGATAGTTTTTCGTCAAGAAATTTCCATCGCTCTTGAAAAACTGTCTTCTTCTTTATGACAGATTTGCATACAATTCTCGAACCTCGATATACGTAACAATAGCTTTCAGAAATGTAATCTCAATCTTCTTTTAAGATTTCCTTTTCACTATTTACTATTACCCTATCAACGTCCTTTTTGAGCTAACTTCTGTTTACTTTAAATAGTAAGACACTTACGTCACGGTTCCTTCACAAGAACAGACTCTGGAAATCAAACAATCAAGCAACCTACTGGTTATGATCATAGTGTCGGGGCTTGCGTGTCATGAGTTGGGACTAAAGCCGCTTAAGACCGGCCGTGTAGAGGGGCTGATAAACGTTAAATCTTTCGAGGTTCAGAGTACTTCTGTTGGCTAGGTGTGGTAGTTTAGAGAGGGGTTTCCATCTCAGGTACCGTACTCGTCAATTGACAGAGGTTCAAAATGACGAGGCGCATCGCCAATAGACCTCGTTATGCTTTAATAGTGCGACGATTCCCTCAAACACAAAAAAAAACAAGTTATTTTTTGAAAGGGTTTTCCATCAAGGTTAGTTGAGAAGGGTAAAAAAAAAAAAAAAAAAACTCGTTGCTAATTTATCTCGAATCTAAATTCGATTTAATAAAAACTAAAAGTTTAATCCACTCCAGGCACATTAAGATGCAATTCCATTGGATTTAGTGTTCATAACATTTATCTAAGTATTAATTTTTTTCTGTTCAGCCTTGATGATTGCATCAAAGAACAACATTATATATTAAATCAAAATGATTCAACTCACTTTAGTTTAGCTTAAGTGCTTCATAACATATAAAATAAACGTGGGGTGTTGATTACAACATACAATTGATTGTATATGTATTGTATTGAATTTACTACGATCTAACATCACGATTCCAGATCTTTTAATTTGACAATTATTACTAATAAATGTTTTGGCAGCAACCCATTGGGTAGTTCTAGTGCAGCGCGTGTTAATTCTACACAGTAAAATTAATTAATCACCTTTTTTTTTAAATATAAATACCAATATTTATGTTTGATAGGAACATGAAGAGACTTGACTCCCAAACACTGATTTTAATCTCTTCAAAAGAAACTATTGCTCACCCCAAAAGTTTGGATTAACTTCTATCAATAGATAAGCATTTTTCATCGATATCGATTGATTGTTCCGCAATCCCTACCTGTCTCCTTATCTATACGTCTAGCATCTACACTATTAAAATTCGAAGGTAAAACAAACGTATCTATGTATCTATCTATGTGCGTCTATCTTCTCACGAACAGCACCACGCAGAAGATCGCGGAAGGTACCAAGATCAGATTTTCCGACCGTATTGCCTATTTATATTCATATTGTAATTAGTTAAAGATATAATTAAAACCTTAAAACGCCAGATTATTTTAGCTCCTGCCAGTTGCTTACTTGGCGAACTTCCTTCCGTTTCGGCCAGGAGTAATCGTTTTCCACCATATTAAATTGTCATCCGATTTTCGAGTGTCGAAATTAGAAAAAATAATTACAGATCGGAAGATCATTTATTTCGCCACGACACGGTGTAATGTTTTTGTAAAATAACGATATTTTCTATTTTTCAGATTTTTAAAATAGTGTTAAAACTGATGCGTTTTATGAAAATTATTTCTAAATCGTTGGTATAATTACTTTTCGTATTTAAATCGATATTCTACACTAATTAATAGCCTTTCTCTTTTAGATCCATTCATTTAAAATAAATTCACAAAACTTTTTATGAATTTTCAAAAGTAGTCTTAAGTTTTACTCATTGAATAACTTCGTCATTTATGAAGGTAATCTCACAAAACCTTTTCCCGTGTGTACAGTAATATTATCCAACATATACGAAGATTGAAAATTGCTTCAAATTACGGATCCCTCAATTAAAATTAAATTCAATTTGAACCGACCATTCATTATTATTGCCTATTTTCTGTTCTGTTCTTCTGCGTGGCGTATTGGCTAACGCCGCTTTCATGAAGTATCTTAATTCTTTCTTATGTATGGGTTCGATTCTAGCGATTTCATTTTGTTCGTTTCTGCTTATTTTCCCAGCAAATTAATTTACTGATAAATATTATTTTAACATGATCCTCTGTTATTTTTAATGTACTTTATTTTTGCTTAAAATGGTTTTTCTGATTTTAATCATTCAAGTCACTTCTATCTTTTCAACAATTCTAACAAGCTTTCATTTTGTTATTTTCCCACTAAATTTTCAGTGCTGTAATTTTTGTAAAATCGATATTTTCTATTTTCGATTTTAAAATGGTGTTAAAACTGATGCGTTTTATGAAAATTATTTCTAAATCGTTGGAGCAGATTCTTTCGTGTTATTAAATCGATATTCTACACTAATTAACTTCAAGCCTTTCTCTTTAGATCTAATTTAAAATGAAAATTCCAAAACTTTTTATCGGGAATTTTAAAGTAAGTCTTAATTTTACTTCAACGAGCCTTGCCAAGATCATCGCCTCAAGCCCGCCTACCGGCCTGATCGCCACTCATCCAATTGCTGCTCCATACTATCCAGCTGAAATGCAACAACCAAGACCTATACAGAACTTTTCCTGGCAGATATAAGGGTCTGAGGTTCCAAGAAACCCATGAACCAATTATATCCGTATTTTTCCCCTTGAAAAGGTTTTCTGATTTTAATTTTTCCCAAATAGTCAGTTAAATAGACATAATTCCTTAGGCAAAAACCTATGTTCATATTATATATTCTTTATTATTAATTTCTTTTAAATATCAAAATCAATAAATTTTTACAATATTTAAATAATCGATGAATCAGAATTTTCAATCGTTATGTGAATATTGTTATGTGACAATCGTGAATCTGCTCTCTGGCTTACCGCCATTTCTTTTGCTATAGTCAAAGAAAAAGCTAAAGACATTCTTGGACAAAGAAAAAGATAGAATACTCTCTTTTTAAGTTTTAATTAATATTTTTGTTTGATTGTTTCTGTTTAGTTTAGTTGTCGATTTTCAGAAGAATTACCTCAAACCCTAACGTATTTATTTGTAGTATATGCAAACTTTAAATTCATTTTGTATGTCTTTTAAAGTTAAGCTAAGTTTTAATTAATATTTTACTTTGTTTGATTGATTTTCTATTTTACATTTTGTTGTAGATTTCAAGTAATTCTTCCCGTAACGTATTTATTTGCATAATATTAGATCGATGATAAACTTTGTTATTTTGTATATGTCTTTCTTAAGTAAAATAGGTGCTTGAAACTTTATTTTGTAATTTATTTAGCATGTTTTAATGTTGAAAATCATTCATCGTATTAATTCAATTTGTAAATCAGGTCAGCTCTAGTTTAAATAGTTCCCGCTTTGTTTGATTGTTTCATCTGCAATGCTAAACGGAAAGAAGCATTACGGGTGATGTCTGCCCGTAGAAGGCAGGCATTAGAAGACAGAGCCACTGAAGGAAGGAGAAAGAGTCACGATTGGCAGCCATGGTCACAACGTGACCAGGAGAAGAGCGGAGAACGAAGAACAGAGAAGTCACCGATTGGCAGCCATGGCACAACGTGACCAGGAGATAGAGCGGAGGAAACGGAAGAACAGAGGGAGTCATAGTATCAGCCATGGCACAACGTGTCCAGGAGAGAAGAGCGGAGGAAACGGAAGAACAGAGAAGTCATGATTGGCAGCCATGGCACGTGACCAGGAGATGGAGCGGAGAACGGAAGGATGGGAAGTCACCGACTGTCAACCATGGCACAACGTGTCCAGGAGAAGAGCGGAGAACGGAAGAAGAGAAGTCACTCGATTGGCAATGGCACAACGTGACCAGGAGATAGAGCGGAGGAGAACGGAAGAACAGAGAGTCACCAGCTGTCAGCCATGGCACAACGTGTCCAGGAGAGGGAGAGCGGAGAACCAGAGAGTCCGGGTGGCAGCCATGGCACAACGTGACCAGGAGAAGAGCAGAGGAAACAGGAAGAACAGAGTCACTCATTTCAGCCATGGCTGTATGCAAGAGCGCCGTCTGAACGTCACTGGAAGAATAGCTTCCTTCAGATACAAATTTTATACGCAAGGAGACCTTTCTTTGCGTGAAGGAGCATAACTGTGAGAAATGGGCACTGTTTGTCTGAAATGTGGGGTTTGTATTTTGGGGCAGAAAGAATTCAGAGGAGCTTACACCCATTGCTGCATGTGAAGATGGTGAAGAAGCCAACATATCAGTGAAATGAAAGGATTGATGGATGGTACATGATTTATCTGAGCATTTAAAAACATAGATCGTACAACAGTGCTCTTCCTTTGCTTCAATGGGCGCACGGATTTGAGTACCTGCCGGTAGAGACATGTGCTTGCAGAGATTCATGGTCAAATTTATCCGGGACTTCATTTACGTCCACTCACAGGAGAAGAAATTGCTCAGTTATATGTTTGGATTCTGAACTTGCTACTTGTCGACAGATGGGCGCTTGCTCAAGTACTAAGATGCAATCTGGAACTTATGAGAAGATTTGATGGAGATGGTTAGAAGAGTCATGCTTCTGCGTGCAAGGCTGTAGAACTGAGCACAGGTGATTCGTGAAGAAGGACTGAGGCGTCGAAAACGTTACCATGTATGATAGAGACTTGATTCAAACCAGCACAGAGGAGAGTTATGCTCAAAACAAATGGAGACTGTGTGTTTAAAAGCTCGTGCATTCACAAAAGTCAGGATATGCCATTCTATCCCAAACAACGCCAACTGTTTCAGATTAATGCTCTGAATCCTAACTGCATTCCAATGAGCCGTTTCTATTTCCATGTAGGTGAGAAAGGTTTCAGCAAGTTCATAAGTTTTACCAGATTACAGTTTATGTGCACCGCTTATCAGTTAGGAAGATATTTTCAATCTATTTTGTATGGAGGTAAGCTTATGCACAGAGCTATGTTGTGGATTCTATATTGGAGTTGGGGTGGAACGTTGATTCATTGATCACAGAGAAAGGTGCTGCAGTGATGTATTTGGGTCTTGCTGACCACGTGAATGCTCTGGCTGAAGCTGGCATGAGGCAGTGTTACCCTCATTTTCTGCCATCAGAGTTTCGTTGGAAGTCCTAGAGCAAGCAAGCAGAACTTCAGGATCCCATAGGTTGTTAGAGATTTTGTCTATTAGACTTGTTTTGAGCTTTTCCACTTTGCAACCAAATTGGAAAGATCAAGACAACCTTTTCCCGGACCAGCCTCATGTCGTCGACTTGTTGCCAGAAGTTTTCGCACAAAGCTACTTTGCAAGATTTGAAAAACAGTAGTTTTGGTCATAGTTAGCGACATTCATGTCATAGAGTTGAAGAGGGACTGCTTCACAGCATCTATTGCATCATATAGCAGAAAGGATGACAAATAAGAGGACCCAGAGCATCGATCAGTTTAGTCTCAAAGAACTCACTAGACAAGACTAGTGGTCCTAGATTGCAGATTGTCAAATCTACATGGTTATGTAGACCTTGGTGTATATGCAGACTGTACTCCACTGTTATCGCTTGATGGTGATTTCACATACAGGATACCCCAGAATTTGAAACAACGCTGAGTATCAGTTTATCAATGCTATAGGCGTCTGACAACAAGCAAATCATATTGTTGATAAATGTGATGTTGTTGATAATAGGTGATTGTGCCTATAACCCTACCTCACTAAAATACAATGCCCATATTATGTGAAATCGCAGTTCATTTAAGTCTCAAATATCTTCAAATATCGTTTCAACGGGTCATGACTGTAACGAGGTTGTTTTCGAGGACAATGACGGCTAATTACATGGGATGAGGATACAGACCTTTTGGATGCAAGGATTGTATCTGACGCCAAACATGTAGCGTTCTAGAAAGAAAATGACGAATCCATGACAATCCATTCGTTTGCCATGCATTGCCAAACATCAGCCAGGTGTACTTCTTGGATGAGAAAGGCGTCAAGCACTGGAAGAGGCTGCTCAAAGGAATACCTCTGACAACTGGTTTGACATGACAGAACGGATCGATAACTGTAGATACATATATCTGCTGTCCAGACATTTTGTTTGGAAGAACAATAAATGGGAGGGCAATAGTGTCGCATTAGGAGACCGAATTGTTCAAAGGTTATATTAGTCAGAGGCATTGACGATTTCATCTACGGATGCTTCTGTTTCATGTTCAGAGACTAAAGTCTGAAGAAGTTACAGACCTTTGAGAGTGTAGAAGTGCATTTCTTTCAAGAGGGCGTGTCGTGTGTGGAATTTGTTGGAAGATGATGGGCTAGTGGAGAAACTGTTGGGGAGGCATGTGCTTTCAAGTACATCAGTTAAGGGTTAGTTTCACTTGTCGTTTTTGTAATCCAACATCTCTGGCCTGGGAAAATTCAAATCTTAGTTGTCTGAAGATTTTAGGTTCCACCTCAGTGCATGAAAAGATGCTGCATTGCTACGACAACAGCCTGATCAACTTCCTTACTACATGACCCTCTGGCATTGTGATTGCCCCAGAACCTGCCATTTCTCCATATGTCAATACAATTTTTACAACTAGAAGAAAGTGCCAAGACGGCAGACTGAAATGTCAATGCTGAATCCGAACCTTGTACAATTTTCGATGCGGACTTTCTTCAATCAAGATGTGCGCGGGCTTCATCTAAGGCATTTGTTGAATACTTTTGCTGGGTTGGCAAGAGTTTTCTGATCAATATAATTCACTCAGTACAAGGAAGTTAGGAAATTATTGTTTCCTGATATTGGTGGAATTTCAGCTTTAATGTTGCAGGCAAGCTGCAGAACAGCGCATCAGAATCAGATCATTTCTTCGCGACCGGCGTAATTTTGTCCATCTTGATATTTTCTTTTTCTAGATTTTAAATAGTGTTACAAACTGATGCGATTTATGAAAGTATTTCTAAATCGTTGGTGTGAATTACTTTTCACGATTTATTAAATCATATCTTCTCAAATTAACTTCGTGCCTTCTCTTTAGAGTCCATTCATTTAAAAATAATCCCAACTTTTTCAGGGTCTACTAAATAGTCTTAATTTTAGCTTCACATTATAACTTCGTCATTGCTTGGAAGTGTTCTCAAAGTTTTATGTGTACATTATTACAATAACTAATCAGAAGATAGAAAATTAGCTAATCTGGATCCTGTTAAAGACTTATTCAATTTTGAACGACCATTTCATTATTCATGTGCTTCTGCTTTCTATTACTAACCTACGTGAGTGAGTTGGCTAACGCCGCTTTCGAAGTATATTAATTCTCTTATTATGGTTAGATCTACAGATTTCCTTTGTTGTTCATCTTATTTTCCCCATAAATTAATTTTACTATAGATACTTATTTTAACGCTTATGATCCTCTGTATTTTAATGTCTTTTCATTTTTGCCTTAAAGGTTTTCTGTTTTAATCTATAAAGTAATTTCTATCTTTTCAATCAATTCTAACAAGCTTTCATTTCTATTTTTTTCCACGTAATTTTCATGTTCCTGCCATTATTTAAGACAGATATCACAATTAATTGCTAAATGGATATTTTAATAATTTTAATGTAAAATATTAATAAGTTATAGTTTGTATTTTATAAATATCAGTGTGTTAAAAATGATTTACTAAAGTTCATTGATATTTAAACACATGATTAAAAGATAAAATGCCGAAAACTAATGCAGCATTAATTGCTAAAGGGCATTTCTAATCAATTTTATAATAAATTAATAAGTTATTTTGTATATAATATAATTTTTCCCGCAGATCGTGATTTATCATTTTAACACAGAGTGGAATGAAAAACTATAAATTAAAATTAAAATTAAATATTTTTATCACGATAGTATTCTTTTAGTTTTCAGTGAATTTAGCATAAAAACTAGGTTTCCCAAATGTTTAACCTTATATGTTTAATTAAACATCCAAATGTTTAGAGCTATCTTAATTTTTATGTAACTTATTGATAAGGATTTAAATTAATATATTTTTAAAATTAAAATGCATTCAATGCATTTCTGAAGTTATTCATTTAAATATTTATGAATAGTCAAGAATTTTATTCTCTTTCATAAAACATTAGGTTTACTTTAAAAATGCGATGTGCTAGAGCTCCCCATGTCCATCTGTCTAAATTCTCTGTTTTACTTCAAAATTAAAAGTGGGGAAATTTTGTAATTTGAAAAATTTATACTTTCTGTCTTTTTCAATACAATTCTTTTAATATCTACAGTTCGTTTCAGGAAAAACTAAAAAGTTTATGACTTTTATAGAATAGTTATTATTTTCTTTTGAATGATTTTCCATGAGTGTGTCTATAGCTAGGTTTTTACGTGTGTTTTAGCTTAGCGTTAAAATGTTTAATCATCCGACGTTAAGAGCTATCTGCCGATTTTTATTTACAGATATATTTAATTAATATATTTTAAAATCATGAATAGTTTCTATTGATTTCCTTATTAAATTAATGTTTGTTAATAATAGTATATCGCCTATTATTTTGGATGAAAATACGGTTCTAGAAAGCGCCTGGAATAAAGTCTTGTCCTCAATCCCAAGCCTATGCGTATGACCTATCACTTCAGTTACAAGTATACTAAGTAAATAAAGTGAGAATGATAGTTCCTTTCAGCAAAACTAGCTTCGGCGTCCAGGAAGAGTGGTGGGGATGTGGAACATGGTTCCAGTGACGGAAACAGCTTTGCGTTCGTTTCTTCAATCCGAAAGAGGGTTTCATTTTACGTTTAACAACGTCATGAGAGGTGGAATTCTTAGAAATCAGGGTATTATCTCATCGTTGCTGACAGGCACGGTACATAGAGTGAAGGCTGGTTGCATGAAGTTGAGAGCTAATCGTTAGGTTGTCTGATTGCACGAGATGAAGAAAGTTTGAGAATGGAAAGTCAGTAAACTTCCTTCAATGGTGTGGATAGGTTCAACACAAGTTCTTCTGAGAACAGATCTTGGGATGTACCTGTTTATTGTGAAGTCTTTGGATATCATTTAATGTGTGTTCTGCAGATCCCAATGAGGGCATGAATGTAAGATGGGAAGCAGGAAGACAGGTTGTAATGATAATCCGAGTTATTTAGAGTTTGGTTTCCTTCAATCAGTGACGTTCTAGAGCCATTTTAAGCTAACTGTAAGTAGATTATTGATTAATGAAAACCTAGAAAATTATTACTTATATTTGGATTCCTAAAATTATCTATTAACAAAGCAAGATGACTTTTTACTCAAAGCATCAAAATAGTTTTCTTTTATTAGTTTCAATTTATTTTTACAAACAATATTGTTTCAATTGCTATGAATGAAACTGAAGATGATCTTATATCTGAGGGAAGTCAGGAAAATGATTCTATCCTCAAATAAAGCCTGTAACACCTGAGTAGAAGAGAACTGAAACATGTTTGACATTAGTAGATCGGAAGTCTCTTTTTCGAAAAGGAATTGTAGTGACAATTTATATAAGGAATCTACACCATACAGGAACTTTGATAAGGAAGGTGAATGTTCATGCAGTATATGTATGACATTTCAGCATTTATATAAAACACTCCAAAATACTTAAACAATCATTAATTTCTTTTTATAAAAGTAAATAGTTAGTGACATTTCATGTAGATATTTAAAATCCTCCATTTTATTTAAATCAGTAATAGTAATTGAGCCAAACTACTTTTCTGTCTTTTCAACACTGAACTATCTTAAAAGGCTACATTTTCGTTTCGGGACTAATAAATTGTAGAAAGAACTGAAAACTGAAGTGTAGTGATTTTTAATTCGACTGTTCTGCCTATTCGAGTTGTGGCGATGGACCTCAAAATTTTCACATGGTCATTGTGGCAGACGCCTGCACTTCCCATCCTCTATAATTAGAACACCACCACTGCTAAGACAAATTTGAAGAGTCAATACTGTGGCATGCGTTAAAGGAATCGCTCCACATCTAGCACAAAGAGCTATCGCCTGGAAACAGCAGAAATTTCATGGGATGAAGTTATTCCTCGGTAAAAGCCATTCAGCATCAGGCCAGAAACTGAAAGCGGAAGGAAGAAACAAGAAATCAAGTAATTTCGAAAAATAATGTTGGAGTGTTAGTTGTGAGAAGGGAAAATGTTAAGCTGACAAACCAAGGCCGCACTCCGGGTGCATCCTTCCATAGCGCGTCAAACACACACATGTGGCGTCAGAAAAAGGAGAATTAGCATGGGATTAAGTTATGCACACTACGGTATAAGGCCCATCAACTCACGGGCATAATAGCTTAGTCTTAGCCTGATAAAATCGAGAAGCAAACGTATCTATCTATCTATCTATCTATCTATGTAGCATCTATCTTCTCACAAGCCCTTGACGCAGAAAGTCTGGAAAGATGCCAAGATCAAGAATTTTCACGGCCATGATTTTATGCTTCGATTATTCTGAACTAGTTGAAAAAGATATTAATTAAAACTTTAAAGACCTCTAATTGTTTCTCACTGCAGTTTGTTTACTTGGCGGAACTTCCCTTCCCGTTTCGATGAGCAGTAATCATTCATATTAAAGAGACAGAACAGCGTGATAAACCTTCAAAAAATCGATTTTTCAATTTTCATCTTAAAAAAAAGTAGAGTTAATGCTGATTCCAAAAATGTATAACATGTATAGGTTTAAAGCTTAATATCTGAGTAATTGCGGTTTTAAAATGTAAACAACAGCTGCCACACCTGTTGTTTACGTTATCGTACATCAACTGCCACGCCCATCTTTCAGTAACCGAAACATGCTTTTATGTAGATTGTAGATTGGTATTTTAATATCACTTGATCTGGATATATTTATTTTATTCTTGTGGTTTGAGAAGGAATAAAACTACTCAACTCAATCTTGTTTATAACACAAGCTGTGCGAAATTTAAAGAATGTTGTTTTCTTGTGCTTGAGATACAAACACGTGAGTTACAAACTTCATATTTTCACTGCTGAGTTACTTTTTGTTGTTTACTTTCTGTTTGTTTGTGATTTGTAAGTATTTTAAATATTTGAAATGCCTCGAGCAAAGAAATTTGGACATCAGAAACGTCGTCTAATTCGTAAAAAAACTTCAGAATGTGTAGTGAGTGAAAAATGTGATGTCAGCTCTTCCAAAAAAAAGATTGAGAAGAGTAAAGGATATTTTGACTATGAAGATAACTTTTCAGCTGAATCTCAAAGCAGGTTTGTTATTATTGACTTAAATATGCTTAATGATATTTTCAACAATATTGCAAAATGCAGATATTGTGATAGATCTTTCTGCTTTGATGTTGCTGAAAATAAAAGTAGTCGCAGAGGACTTGCTAGCAGTATATCAGCAGCTTGCAAGTATTGTGGCTCTAGTCATGGCTCAATGACTTCAAATTCTGTGCCAGCAGGATATGAAGTAAATTTGAGGTTTGTTTATGGTATGAGATGCATTGGAATTGGAAAAAGTGCAGCTCAGACATTTTGTGCGCTGATGAACTTGCCTCCTCCACCAGCTAAATTTGAAAGACTGTATACGCCAATTTTTAATGCGTTGGAAACTGCTTCATCACGTTCAATGGTTAGCAGCGTTAATGAAGCTGTTATTGCAAACGAAAACAATAAGGACGTAGCAATTGCTCTTGATGGGACCTGGCAAAAAAGAGGACACACGTCAAAAAATGGCGTTGTAACGGCAACTTCTCTCGATAACGGAAAAGTTGTTGATTTTGAGTGCCTATCAAAATATTGTTTTGAATGTAAGAACAAAAACAAAACCTGTGATAATTGCCAGGCAAACTATCATGGATTTAGTGCGGGAATGGAGAGTGAAGGAGCATTGCGGATTTTCAATCGCTCAGTACCAAATTACGATGTTCGGTATGTTCAGTACCTTGGAGATGGAGATTCGAAGGGGTTTCTTAGGGTTCAAGAGTCCAACATATACGGTGATGATGTTCCGATTGAAAAATTGGAGTGCATCGGCCACGTCCAAAAAAGGATGGGTTCAAGACTGAGAGCTCTAAAGAACAGTTTAAAATCCACCAAGCTGTCAGACAATAAAGCAATATCTGGACGAGGAAGGCTGACAGATGCAGAAATTCTTTTGCTGCAAAAATACTATGGCCTAGCCATAAGAAGAAATGTTGGGAAATCAGTCGCAGATATGTCCAAATCCATCTGGGCAATATATTTCCATAAACTGTCGACAGATAAAAATCCACAACATGGTTTGTGCCCTATGGGAGAAGAAAGTTGGTGCGGGTACAACAAAAGCCTTGTATCTGGTGAAAAGTACACCCACAAACATTCCCTCCCAGGAGCAGTTCTTCTTAAAATTAAAAAAATATTTAGAGATTTAACTGCGAAAGAACTTTTATTAAAATGTCTGCATGGCCGAACTCAAAACCCCAACGAAAGCTTTAATAACTGTGTGTGGAATCGTGTGCCAAAAAACACATTTGTGAGCAAAAAAACTTTGCAAATGGGTGTTATGGACGCAGTTATATGTTTCAATGAAGGTGCATACGCAAGAACAGAAGTATTAAAAGCACTGCAAATAAATCCAGGTATCAATACTTGTGAAGGCCTTCGTAAAACTGACTACGTCAGAATTTGTGAAGCCGAGATGAGTATCCAAAAAGCTACCAAAGAAGCCAGGACAACTAAAAGGCAAATTAAAAGGAAAAAGGATGCCTTAGAAGAGTCTATGCAAGATGAGTACAGTGCTGGAATGTTCTAAAAGTCAAATTTTAGGTAAGTGTATCATTTTATTTAGTTTTTTCCATTTTTCTCAAAACGTGTTTTTTCAGTTTTTAGGTACATGTGTAGAAAAATCTATTTATTATATTTTTTTGAAACTTGGTATGAACTTTTGTATCATGATAATGCATTTAATGCTTCTAATTTCCTTCCTGAAATGTTTGTATTTTTACTTTTATTGTTGAATTTGTAAAAAAAAAATGACATTTTTATCAAAATTTCAAAAAGTCATAATTCAAATTTTTTTTTAAAAAATTCTGAACAAGGTAGTATAAAAATATTTATTGCATTTAAATAAACGTACAATTTTGTAACTAAAACAGCATGTTTTGTGGTGTTATATGTTATAAAAATAAAGATACATGTACCTAATGAACACCCATGTATACGAAAGTTCCTTTTGGTGTGTACTTTTTCGAATCCTTATATTTCTTAAAATATTTTTAAAATTTAATAATTTTATGTTGTAGTATATTAAGAAAAGTATATAGGTTGTATGACATAATTTTTTTTATTTATGAAGTCTTTCTGTTTTTGAAAATAATGTTCTTTCGTAAAGTCAAATTTTGCTCGTTTTGCTTCATCGAGGACGTCCCGGTTCCCTTAAAATTGTCATCCAATTTTCGGTGTTGAAATTAGACAAAAAATAATTACAGAATCGGAAAGATCATTTATATCGCCACGATACGGTGTAATTTTTTTTTGTAAAATAACGATATTTTCTATTTTTTTCGAATTTTTTAAAATAGTGTTAAAACTGATGCGTTTTTATGAAAATTATTTCTAAATCGTTGGGTATGAATTACTTTTCGTGTTATTAAATCGATATTCTACACTAATTAACTTCAAGCCTTTCTCTTTTAGATCCATTCATTTAAAAAATAAAATTCCAAAAACTTTTTTTTTAAAGAATTTTTAAAAAGTAGTCCCAATTTTTACTTCACATTGAATAACTTCGTCATTTATAAAGGTAATCTCACAAAACCTTTTTCCGTGTGTAAAGCAATATTATACGTAACATATACGAAGGTTGAAAAAATTGCTTCAAAATTACGGATTTTAACAAACATTTTGTGATTTTCGTAAACTGCAGTTTTTCTGAGAAATAACTTAAACATTAGTTTTTGTACATTTTTTATTTCAAAGAATATTGGTCATGCTGCTTTTGTGAAGGGAACGGAAAATTTATAAAAGTAGAGAAAGCCCGTGCAACGCCGGGCCATGAAAGCTAGTCTTACACTATTAAAATTCGAAGGTAAACAAACGTATGTATGTATCTATCTATCTATGTGCGTCTATCTTCTCACGAACAGCACCACGCAGAAAGTCGCGGAAGGTACCAAAAGATCGGGAATTTTCCGGGGAAGCCGTATTGCCTATTTATATTCCAATATTGTAATTAGTTAAAAAGATATTAATTAAAAACCTTAAAACGCCGAATTGTTTTACTCCTGCCGGTTGTTTACTTGGCGGAACTTCCCTTCCGTTTCGGCCGAGCGGTAATCTTACGTTTTCCACCATATTAAAATTGTCATCTAATTTTCGGTGTCGAAATGAGACAAAAAATAATTACAGAATCGGAAAGATCATTTATTTCGCCACGACACGGTACAATTTTTTTTGTGAAATAACGATATTTTCCATTTTTTTCGATTTTTTTAAAATAGTGTTAAAACAGATGCGTTTTTATGAAAATTATTTCTAAATCGTTGGGTATGAATTACTTTTCGTGTTATTAAATCGATATTCTACACTAATTAACTTCAAGCCTTTCTCTTTTAGATCCATTCATTTAAAAAATAAAATTTCCAAAACTTTTTTTTTAAAGAATTTTTAAAAAGTAGTCTTAATTTTTACTTCACATTGAATAACTTCGTCATTTATGAAGATAATCTCACAAAACCTTTTTTCCGTGTGTACAGTAATATTATCCGTAACATATACTAGGATTGAAAAAATTGCTTCAAAATTACGGATTTTAAAAAACATTTTGTTATTCGTAAACTTATGTTTTTTTCTGAGAAATAAATTAAAAAGTAGTAATTTGTACATTTTTTATTTCAAAGTACGTTATTTTTGCAAATAGTTGGTGATGTTTGAGAGCATTAACGTAAAAATTACGCCCTTAAAATTAAGGTAATGATTTTTTAAAATAATTTAAAATACGCAATTTTACATGTAGCCAACCATTGGTTAACTGTCTGGTGGCAGAGTGCTCAGAGCTCCCGCTACACTCAAGACTATAACTGCAGCACTGTCGTGCGCGGTCAATGCGAAGGAGGATGTCCGCCTCGCAGAAACCCGCCGGTCGCCTTTTTTCATACTTGTCTTAAATTTTTTCTCCTACTGGACATTGCGTCGCCACACATCATTACACACAAAAAGGAAATATTCTGAAATATATTTTAATTCTCTCTTCTTCAATGATTGAATTCACTTGCTGCATCCCCACTGATCTGAAATTTACTTCATTTTCAGTGCTGCCATTATGTAAGCAAATGGTATGTCACAATTAATTGCTAAATGAGCAATTTTAATCAATTTTATTAGAAAATAATTAATAAGTTAGTTTTTTATAATATACTTTTTTTCGCAGATACGTGTTTAAATAATTTTAACACAGAGTGGAATGAAAAACTATAAAATTAAAATTAAAAAAATTAAATGTTTTTATCAAATAGTATTATTTTCTTTTTGAATGTTTTTTTCAGTGAATTTTTTTAAAAATTAAAATGCATTCAATGCATTTCTGATATTCATTTAAAATATTTATCAGTATCAAAATTTTTGTTCTCTTTCATAAAACTTATAGTTTACTTTAAAATAATGCGTAATTGCATGAAACTTTTTTCCCCCGTGTCGAATATTTCAAAAAATTCTCACAATTTTACTTCAAGGATTAAAATAGTAGTGAAATTTTGTAATTTGAAAAATTTATACTTTCTGTTCTTTTTTCAGCATACAACTATTTTTAAAAATGCTACAGTTTCGTTTCCGGGAAAAAACTATCTTTCTTTAAAGAATTTTATAGAAAAAAAAACAACTTTTTTTTTTAACAAAACAATGCTGTTTTGCATATTTTATGATTTTTTCTCATATGAATCAATATCGTTGCGTTTATATAAAAATTATTTTTAAAACTTTCAGAATCAGTGATTTAAAAAATAAAAAGCCGAAAACTTTTTTGAACGAATTGTAATAAAACACTCAAAATACTTAAATCAATCATTTAATAATTTCTTCATTGAAAAAAAAATTGCATGAAATTTTTTCCCGTGTGTCGATTTCGCTTAAAAATTACGAATTTTAAAGATTTTTTTGTGATTTTCGTAAAATAAAGTTTTCACGAGAAATAATATAAGCTTTTTTCTTCAAAAATTATTGTTGTTTCCAATCAATATGTGAAAACTTGGAATTTTCAATTAAAAATTGAGCCCTCAAAAATAATGAAAACTTTAAAGACATTCTAAAGGCTTTGCGCATGCGCGAGAATCATTATTATCCCCCCCCTCTGTTTAACGCTCAGCGGCCAAGGTCAAACTTGCTGTTGCAATATTTTTTCCGTTATTGAAATGTGAGTGAGGGATTTTTAAAAAGTCGCACTGTTCACCTACTCCAGAGTTTTTTGGCGACGGACTTCGAAATTTTCAATTTAAAACTTTTAAAATCAGTGATTTTAAAAAAAAGCCAAAAACTTTTTTGAACAAATTTTAATAAAACACTCAAACTACTTAAATCAATCATTTAATAATTTCTTCTTTTATAAAGGTAATTGCATGAAACTTTTTTCCCCCGAGTCGAATATTTCAAAAAAATCCTCACAATTTTACTCCAAGAATTAAAATAGCAGTGAAATTTTGTAATTTTAAAAATTTATACTTTCTGTCTTTTTTTTCAGCATACAACTATTTTTAAAAAGACTACATTTTCGTTTCCGGGAAATAAAAAATTGCAACGAAAGAATTGGAAAGTGAGTGGGTGATTTTAAAATTCACCCTGTTTGCCTATTCGAAAATTTTTGGTAACGGACCTCGAAATTTTCAACCATTCTCAAGTGACGAGAACGACATCTGAGCTTTCACCCATCTTTAATAATTACCACACCACACCAACGCAAGAACAAATTTCGAAAAAGGGATTTTTTCTGACATAGTTAAGAGAAATCACTCACATCGCGCGCATACACACACACACGCAAGTGCTATCGGCCTGAAGGAGACACGAAATTTCCATGGGGATGAAATTATTCACTCAGGAAAAGGAAAGAATTGAAAGTGAGTGGGTGATTTTTAAATTCGAACTGTTTGCCTATTCAAGGGTTTTTGGTGACGGACCTCGAAATTTTCAACCATGCTCAAGTGACGAGGACGACACCTGAGCATTAACCCATCTTTTAGAATTACCACATCACACCAACGCAAGAACAAGTTTCGAAAAAGGGAGTTTTTATGACATAGTTAAAGAAATCACTCACATCGCGCGCATACACACACACACACACACAAGTGCTATCGGCCTGAGGGAAACACGAAATTTCCATAGGGATGAAGTTATTCACTCGGTAAAACGAAAGAATTGGAGAGTGAGTGGGTGAGTTTAAATTCGCACTGTTTGCCTATTCGAGGGTTTTTGGTGACGGACCTCGAAATTTTCAACCATGCTCAAGTGACGAGGACGACACATGAGCTTTCACCCACCTTTAATAATTACCACACCACACCAACGCAAGAACAAATTTCGAAAAAGGGAGTTTTTATGAGATTGTTAAAGAAATCACTCACATCGCACGCACGCACACACAAGTGCTATCGGCCTGAGGGAAACACGAAATTTCCATGAGGGTGAAGTTATTCAGTCGGTAAAAGCCCGTGCAACGCAGGACTAAGCGGAGAGGAAAGAAACAAAGAAATCAAAGTAATTTCGGAAAATAATATTGGAAGTGCTGAATTTGTGAAGTTGAGTGAATATTAACGTCCCACTGTTCAGCAACACGAGGCCTTTTGGGGACGGTCCGCGTAATTTTGAACCATGGTCAAGTGACGCGGACGACACCTGAGCTGGCACCCCCTCTCATAACTACCACACCACACCAACGGGAGGACGTTTGAGCTCTCGACATATTTTACGTGCATCCACCCCTACACGGCGGTCTTCAGTGGTACTAGGATCGAGAATTTGCGAAGAGAAGGGAAAATGTTAAGCAACAAAGCCATGACACGCACTCACGGGACATGCATTCACATCGTACGCGTGAAACCCCACAAAAGTGTTGGCGTTAGAATAAAAGGAGGAAATTAACATGGGGATTAAGTTATACCCTCGGTATAAGCCCGTGCAACGCCGGGCCATGAAAGCTAGTCTTACACTATTAAAATTCGAAGGTAAACAAACGTATCTATCTATCTATCTATGTGCGTCTATCTTCTCACGAACCGCACCACGCAGAAAGTCGCGGAAGGTACCAAAAGATCGGAATTTTCCGGGGAAGCCGTATTGCCTATTTATATTCCGATATTGTAATTAGTTAAAAAGATATTAATTAAAAACCTTAAAACGCCTAATTGTTTTACTCCTGCCGGTTGTTTACTTGGCGGAACTTCCCTTCCGTTTCGGCCGAGCGGTAATCTTACGTTTTCCACCATATTAAAATTGTCATCTAATTTTCGGTGTCGAAATTAGACAAAAAATAATTACAGAATCGGAAAGATCATTTATTTCGCCACGACACGGTATAATTTTTTTGTAAAATAACGATATTTTCTATTTTTTTCGAATTTTTTAAAATAGTGTTAAAACTGATGCGTTTTTATGAAAATTATTTCTAAATCGTTGGGTATGAATTACTTTTCGTGTTATTAAATCGATATTCTACACTAATTAACTTCAAGCCTTTCTCTTTTAGATCCATTCATTTAAAAAATAAAATTCCCAAAACTTTTTTTTTAAAGAATTTTTAAAAAGTAGTCTTAATTTTTACTTCACATTGAATAACTTCGTCATTTATGAAGATAATCTCACAAAACCTTTTTCCGTGTGTACAGTAATATTATCCGTAACATATACGAAGATTGAAAAAATTGCTTCAAAATTACGGATTTAAAAAAAAAATTGTGATTTTCGTAAACTTATGTTTTTCTGAGAAATAAATTAAAAAGTAGTAATTTGTACATTTTTTATTTCAAAGTACGTTATTTTTGCAAATAGTTGGTGATGTTTGAGAGCATTAACGTAAAAATTATGCCCTTAAAATGAAGGTAATGATTTTTAAAATAATTTAAAATACGCGATTTTACATTTAGCCAAACATTGGCGTCGAAAATTAGCTTTGCGCCAAAGACAGTTGACCTGTTTCGCCTTCGACCGCATCTAACTCAAGGGTTACACTAAAAAAATTCTGCCTTAAACAGGGGAAATCAGTAACTTTGGCGAGTAAAAAAAAAAATTGCGAGTGAAAAAATTACTTTTTCGTCCTCCCATTCATTATTGTTGCCTATTTTCATTTTTCGCTACGGGTCCCGGTAGCACAGTCGGATAGCGCTTCGCTTCATTTACACCGTAAAGCAGATCGTGTCTCTGCGAGTTCGAATCGGGATGATCTCTTTTTTTTTCATTTCTGCTAATTTTTCCCACGTAAATTAATTTTACTGATAAATACTTATTTTAACATGATCCTCTGTTATTTTAATGTACTTTTTTTTTTTTTGCCTTCAAAAGGTTTTTTTCTGATTTTTAATCATTCAAAGTAATTTCTATCTTTTTCAACAATTCGATTTTGTTCATTTCTGCTTATTTTTCCCACCCGTAAATTAATTCTCTCTTCTTCAATGATTGAATTCACTTGCTGCATCCCCACTGATCTGAAATTTACTTCATTTTCCAGTGCTGCCATTATGTAAGCAAATGGTATGTCACAATAATTGCTAAATGAGCATTTTTTAATCAATTTTATTAAAATAATTAATAAGTTAGTTTTGTATAATATAATTTTTTTCGCAGATACGTGTTTAAATAATTTTAACACAGAGTGGAATGAAAAACTATAAAATTAAAATTAAAAAATTAAATGTTTTTATCAAATAGTATTATTTTCTTTTTGAAGTTTTTTTCAGTGAATGTTAGCATATAACTAGGTTTTCCCCCAAAAGTGGATTTTTAACACTTATATATGTTTAATCAAACATCCAAACGTTTCAAGAGCTATCTGTAGAATTTTTTATTAGTATTTATTGATAATGGATTTAAATTAATATATTTTTTAAAAGTAAAATGCATTCAATGCATTTCTGAGATTCATTTAAAATATTTATCAGTATCGAAATTTTTGTTCTCTTTCATAAAACTTATAGTTTACTTTAAAATAATACGTAATTGCATGAAACTTTTTTCCCCCGTGTCAAATATTTCAAAAAATTCTCACAATTTTACTTCAAGAATTAAAATAGTAGTGAAATTTTGTAATTTGAAAAATTATACTTCTGTTCTTTTTTCAGCATACAACTATTTTTAAAAATGCTACGGT
>BMAO01026335.1:0-50670 GCA_019973975.1 Trichonephila clavata | reverse complement strand
CATGTTGTGTGTGTGTGATTCTCGGTTCTACTACAAACAACTCAACTTTTTCCTCACCACATGGCCTCTCTTCCATCAATCATTATTTCAATTCATTATCAGCAAAATGGAGTGGAATCTCAAGGGGGCAATAAGCTACATACTAGTATATAAAAGGAAGGTAAGTATTTACTATTACAATTTTCTTATGTTAAATAAATAAGTGATATCCTTGTCTTCACCAGACAGAAAAATCCCTACGCGCGCGTGATGTGTGAAGTATGAAAAAAAGCACGTGGTTCAGTTTCAGCCACTTCAGCATATGTAATAATTTTGCATCTCACTAGATATTGGTTTAGTAGTTCAATGACTCAATTGGTGGTGTTAGATTGTTTGAAAATTTACGAAATAATGTAATGGATTAGTTGTGGAGGCTCGGATGACTGCAATAGTGAATGAATGTGTTAAGGCACAAAATTATAAGGCGAGCCTACTTATTTAAAAACTAGCTAAATCCTGTATATGTGTATTTTTCTACTATTCTGCGACAATATTTCCTCTAGCCTGATTTCGAGAAATTGTTGAACGTAAAAGAAATAAGGATACTAAACTGGGACTGAACCCTTTCAATTTTTGGGGTCACAAAAATAGTCTGCCATAATGAAATTGTGAAAAAATCGTCTAATCTATTCTTTACTGCAGCTGTCTTTTTGATTTGGTGAATTTTTAGGGATGTGTATTCATTTCGGTTAAATTTTAGTTGCCTAAAAAAAAAGTAATGTACAGAATAAAAATAAAAACTCATGGAAAGACAATGTTGTAAATGTCTAAATATCTACATTTTTTAAAACTAGTTTTCTGAATAGATTAGATTAATAGATAGATTAGATAGATCGATTAGATTAATATTTTTTAAAATGGCAATTTCTAATTGTGTGAATTCCCTAAAAATTTGTAATCATACGAATTCCTTTTAGTAAAACAGTTTTTGTGTGTTTTATAAATGTATAATTCTTTAAAAATTTTAATTAGTGATATTTTTCCATTTGTTAGAAAACAGCTACTGCTGTTGCTTTCTGCAAAAAGGAAAATGGTCTATTAAAAGCTTATGGATAACCTCTTGACTACTGGAGTCTCAAGTACAAGGTAAAAATTTGTCTTAAAATTATGTATTGAATGAAAAAATACTTAATAATGGTAAGGTGTAGTATGGGGGGGGGGCGTCAGCAATATCGATCTCTCTTGGGGACCAAAATTGATCACTTAGTGATAGATGTCCGGAAGCCAGAATGAATTCGGTTTCTCATCATATCTATACAAAAATCACTAAATCCCCTATACTACACTTGAGCCAATAAGGCATTTACGTTATATCGCAACAATGCCACCACCATGCTGGCGACCCCGATTTCGCATGTGTTGTATTGGCATTCATGTACTTCCTTTCATATAATTTTGCCAGTGTGGTTGCAATAATATGCAAGTACCTGTAGTTTAAATTAATGTGTTAAATTTAAAAATGTATTCTAATTTTTTTTTTATTAAAAATAAATATCAAGTTTTGGTACTTGCATATTAGTATCACTGCAGCCCAATTGGTGCCATGGGAATTGTGCCATTTTCTTCCAAAATTGGACAGTTCGGTTTTTTCATGCAAAATATGTTAGAATCTTTGTTTTGATTTATTGGAGTGATTCATGTAGTGCTAATTTTGCTGTGATGATGCTAATACACAAGTACCCTTATCTCTTTTATATTGATATTAATGTATCTTATGTAGACACACACACTATTTACTTATTTGGTATGATCTTAAGAATCTCATTATTTTTTTGTATAATTTTTTTTATTTTAGTATCTTTTGGAACCTATTTTATTGGGAAAAAGATATGCTGATGTAGATATTCGTGTCCTAGAGAGTTGTAGTGCCTCACAGGTTTATGGTAATGCTCATTTTGAAATATTAGATTGACTATCCTTATATGTACAGTTTGTATAAAAAATGCACATTTAAATATTTAAAAAAACATGTAATTAAATGTCTTTAGTTGATCATAAATGTGTATTAAATTATAAGTGATTCACACAATCCATAAGTTGTCAGCAAAATGCTTGTTTAGGCTGTTTTGTATAGATTTCTGATGCATTAAGATCTTTTGCCTAAAGTTTCTTTTTGAAACCAAAGGCAATGGACGTTTTTTCATCAAATTGCAATATGCCTTTTTCCTCAATGTGGAAGTGTACATTTATTCTAGCATTTATGATTCCAATTTAACTTTAAGTATATAAATTCTTTATTTTATTTTAGTTGTAAGTAGTAAAAAGTTCAAATGGTTATTAAAAACAGTTTTTAATGTACCTTTACCTGTGCTGCAGAAAAATTATGATCCCTAGTGCTACCATTTTTAAGACACATGTAATTATGCATGCGAATTGGGGAAAATGAAGCTTTTATAAGTTATTTCTTCCCTACAATAACTAAATCTTTTGAAATTACTGCCAGGTTATTAGAATGTGATTCTAAGTTTAGGAATAATTTTCTAATATCACTACAATCTAAAGGATTTTATTAGGAAAAATGTATAAGTAGTTAATTAATGCATTTGAATAACTGCTTGTTGTGAATGCATGCATTAAGTGTCAATAAGCTGAGCAAAGTTATTTAAAACATGTGGCTTTTCTTTTTCCCTGTTGCAAATTTAGAAATTGTGTATTTTCTTTTTCTACAATTCCATAACGCATGAATTCTTTTGTGAAAATCTTTTTTGTTAAAAAAATCAGGGTGATCAGCCAAGACTACCTTTTGATTTATAATGGTTTCTAAAATAGTGTACCAGAGAGAATGAAATCTTTACATTTTGCAAATTGTAAAAAAAAAAAAATCACCCAATCTATTCTTCACTCTGACCTTGTTTTGATGAATTTGAAAGGTCAAATGTACATTAAAGTTCAATTTCATTTGCTTACCGAAAAAAAAAAAAAACTGTGACAATGTTGTCTATGTCCTGTTCTGGAGAATAGCTTGATGGAAATAATTATTAACAATATGTACCAAATTATTAATGGTTCATCATCCATAAGTTGTCAGCAAAATACATGCTTAAGGTATTTTGTGTTAACTTTTGGTACAGTAAGATTTTGCCTAAAGTTTCGTTTTGAAACCAAAGGTGATGAATGTTTTCCCATCAGTTGGATTAAAGTTTTCTTTTTTCCTAAATGGGGAAACGAACATTTAATATTCAAATTTAATCTTTAGGGAAATCTTAATTTCATTTTGTGTGGCTGTGGTGTATCTTAGTAATTATGGTCACAGAACCTGTGTCTGGAGTTTCACAGTTTGTGAGTCCTGGTGCATCTGAACGTCCACTTTGTAGAGAGGGTTGATATATGTTAAGTCTATTGAGGCTCAATGTCATCCCATTGGTGCATTGTAATAATTAAGAGAGGTGCCAAAATGGGTGTTGTCCTGATCACTTGACCAAAGTTCTAAATTATTGTAAAAATTATCACTAATAGCCCTCGTGTTACTTTATGGTGTTATATAATGCACTCTCTCCCACTTTTCATTTTACTTTTATTTTGTATGGGAATAATGAAATGTTTAAGAAGCTTTAAAACCAGTATTTAACATGTTAACTGATGAGTTTGAACGAATACTTGTTGTGAATGAATGTGTAATGAGTCTTTCTTTCATTCCCCCCCCCCCGTTGTGTGATTTCGAGATCATGTATTTCCTTAGATTTGTACAGTTCCGTTAATGTACTATTTCCTTTGGTGAAATTTTTTCATGTCAAATATACATCAAAAGCTCAACTATGACTTGGGCTTAAAATTTATCAGGGTTACTAAAAAAATTAACCAATTAAATCATTACACTAGGAAATTGCAAAAACATCGTCCAATCTATATTTTTATCTTCAGCTGACTTAATTTGGTGAATTTGAAAGGACATATATACATTCAGGTTTAATTTTATTTGCTAGCCATAAAAAAAACTGATGAAAGACAGTGTTGCTTATGTCCTGTTCTAGAGAATAGCTTGGTAGATTATTAGAAATATATGCTGAATTATTAATGATTGTCATCCATAAGTTGTGTCAGCAAAATACATGTTTAAGGTATTTTGTGTTAACTTCTGGTACAGTAAGATTTTGCCTAAAGTTTCGTTTTGAAACCAAAGGTGATGAATGTTTTCCCGTCAGTTGGATTGAAGTTTGCTTTTTTCCTTAATGTGAAAACAAACATTTATTCAAATCTAATTATTAGGAAAGTCTTCATTTTGTGTGACTGGTTATGTAGTAGTTATGGTCATGTGTCTGTGTCATATGCTTGAGTCCTTGTATCACTGAAGACTTGCTGTGTAGAGGTTGCAATGTATGTTAAATCCATCAAGGTATATTGTCCTTCCATTAGTGTGGTAGAGAAAGGTGCTGATTTGGGTGACGTCCCTGTCACTTGATCAAGGTTCAAAACAGAGGTTTATCGCCAATAGTCCTAGTTTTGCTTTGTGGTGCACAACCTTTTTACTCTCAACCACATTTCATTTTGCTTTTAGGTTGGATGTAAATTATAAAATGTTTAAGCAGCAATGTGTTAACTGGCATGTTTGAGTGACTACTGGTAGTGAATGAATGTGTCATGTCAATAGGTTGTGCGTAGTTAAGATCTTATCTAAAACATGCCTTTTTTTCATCTCCCCCCCCATCCTGTTATGATTTAGAAATCATGTATTTTTGATGTGTAACATCTTTCCTCTCGGTTGCTGGAGATTTGTAGGAGTGATTTCGTGAAAAGGGACGGAAATGTGTAACAGGAAGTTGGGGAAATGCGCGCTATTTAATTTGACCAATCAGCACACTTGGGGGTCTCTTTACCCTCACAGTGAAGTTCTGTTTTTCATCCTTCATTCGGGAGGGGTCCGACACCCTTCCCTCCTGCGATCTAGGCCATGGTATCTTTGTTTCCTCATTTTAAGATCAGAGAAGAAGCTAAGTCCTTTAGCTGGATTTAGTAAAGATATATCCATGTGGGTTCCAACTTTAGTAGCCCTCAAGATGCCAGCCTTTTTAATATTGTTAAATTTAGCATTTCAAGATTTTAATTCAAAAATTCGGTTTCGTTTGCGATTGACTCTAAATCTACTTCGCACATACCAGCAAGTCTTATTAAACTTCACCAAGGATAAGCTTGCAATCCTTATGCTCAATTGTCAAAGTCTGAGGGCTCACCAAACAGATTTCGACATTATTTCACAAAATTGTACGTTACTCATGTAGGCAGAGACATGGTGATTAGATAATGATGAACGTGTTTCGATACCTAGCTTTGATTGCTGCGTACAATTTAAGCGACCAGGTCACAGAGCAGCTGGTGTTGCGATCTATCGCAAACAGAACAACTCGCATGTTGTGGCTCCTCATATGGATATTACTTATCATCAAACAAGTGGACTGGGTATTGTTAGTCAAGATATTGGGGACAATGTGCGGCAGAATGCTTATTTGAAAATGGACAAACAGAGTGATTTCGGTGGTCGTATACATTTCTCCGAAACAAATGGTTCAAAAAATTAAAGATTTCCTGCATTTTTTACTTTTACCATACCGAAGGTGGTTCTGCTCTTTAAAAAAAAAACTATCACTCTCTTCCTATGATTTTGAGTGGTGATTTTAAAGTTAACTTCAGTTTGCTAAAATCCGAACCACTCATAGCTTTTTTGAATGATGATCTCAATTTCGAAATGAACACAAATCAAAATGTTTGGACAACTAACAGTGGTACTGTTATTGACGCTATTTTTCAACGGTTTTTAAATACTTTGAAATCATAAGTATATATTTTAGTTATCATAATTTATCATTACCCAAATTGAACAAGAATAATTATTTATGAAAAAAAGTTGCATTGCTCCTTGTGTTAATTAAATAAAATTTTCATGAAAGATATAATTTCCATAAAAAATTATTTCCAATCATACTCGATTCATTTTTTTCAGTATTTAAGTTGCTATTGCGAATTTACCACAATAACATGTCAGATGTTACACATTGTATGCGACTACTGTAAGACTCGTTTTTTTTTTGTTTTCTACAATTATGTTATGCACAATATTTCCTTTCGCAAAATTTTTTGATGTCAAACGCATCAGGAGCTTAACATTTTAATTTATCTGGGTTACTAAAGAAGTTTACCGTAATTAAATTACATCAGGAAATTGCAAAAAACATCACCCCATATGCTCTTCACTGCAACTGACTTCTTGATTTGGTGAATTTGATAAGACATGGGTACATTCAAGTTAAAATTTTATTTGTGAGTCAAAAAAAGAAAACTTATGTAAGACAATATTGCATATGTCCTGTTCTAGAGATTAGCTCATTGGAAATATTAGAAATATACACTAAATAAATGATTCATCATCCAGAAGTTGTCAGTAAAATAAATGTTTAAGTTATTTTGTTCTGTTATTTCTTGTACATTAAAATTTTGCCTAAGATTTCGTTTTGAAACCAAAGGTGATGAATGTTTTCCCATCAACTGGATTGAAGTTTGCTTTTTTCCTATATGTGGAAACATACATTTATTCTAACATCTATAATTCAAATTTGGTATTTTGAATGTAAATAAAATGTTCAGATAGCTTTAAAAGCAATATGTAATGCATTCACATATGTGTTTAAAATCTAGTATTTTTAGTTGTGAAATAGGAAAATTATCTCAAGATTTTTTTAGTAGTTTTTGTTCTATGATATTGGCATCTAGAACCTTTTTTATAAGTTTTTAAGGCTTTCGAATTCTTTGCAATGTATATTTCATATGATTTATAATAATACATCATGTAAAATATGATGTGTATAATTAAAAAATTAATTATTTTTTAGCTAAGGTAGTTGTAATTTGTTTCTTTAAGGTTTTTCTTTCATTTTAATGTAATGAAAGTTTGTGAATTTATCTAAAAAAGAGCCTTGTTAAAGTTTGATCTGTAGTAACAACTAAACATTTTATGCATTCTAGAAATTGAAAAAAAATTTCTGTAGTGTTTATATATATATATATATATTTACTGATGGTTCTCATTTTTATATTTGGTTATTGCTTTTATTATTTATTGCAATTAGGAATATTACATAAATATAAAAATAGTTTATTATAAGAATAAAATTTTTTAAAAAATGTAGTGTTATGAGTCCCCCCCCCCCAATTTCAGTTGTAATCCTGGATTATAAGAATATTTTTGAGTATTTTAAGGAGTAACTGATGTAATCTGTCTAATTTTTACTCCGAATGTTTGAATGTATAAAATTATAAGCTAGGTTTTAACTGCATTCTAAACAAAATTATAAACTTCCATTTTGCCAAGCAGACATTGGCGACAACATATGGGTACACATAATTGTTAGTTCTGTGGGCCTTTCTAAATATTTCTTTTACTGTAACAAGTTTAAAAGTTATTGATAAGAAAATGCTGCAACTTGTTTTGAAAATGTGGCCAGAACAGGTTATGAACCGGAACATACGTATTTGGCATCATTTTTTTTTTCTTCAGTTTTTGACTACTTATCATTTTTACCGGCAAAATAGAAAAGTACCTAAATTTTTTATTAAATTGTATATATCATACAGACTTGAGTATCAAGTCTTAGTATTTATTTTTTCCTAAATTTTTTTCTGATGGAGTTCTTTTTGAAATTTTTTTATTCTTTTCAACTAAAATTCATTTAGTTATATAATTTTTTTTTTTTTTTTTTGAATAAGTAAAACATTTTTGTATAGGAATAGGATTTTTTTTCCCTACTTTTCTATACTTTAGTGAATGCTATGTTAGTCTGATATTACAGTTTATTTTAAGTAATGCTTTTGAAGATAATCCATGAGTTATCAGCTAAAGACTTGAATCTAAGTGTTTTGTGTTTACTTATGGTAAATGAATTTTATTTTTAATTTTGTTTTGAAATTAAAAGTGAAATAAGTTTTTTTGAGAGTTGAAATGTGGGTAGTTTCCATTTCACTAGTTTGAAAACTTACAGATCTAATATGCGAGATCTTACTGCAGAAAATTTGTTATGCCTTCCTGTACTTGATTAGATTTTCAGCCTTGTGACTGATAAATAGAGCGGTACAGGGAAAGTAAAATTGAAATCTGTAATTTTTTTTAAATGTATTTATTACATTTTATGAAAAAGATTTGTACAATAATTGTCTGGTACATGCATATTAATCCCTGACCTTACTTGCTGGTGGCAAATGAATTTTGTTTTTAGTTTTTTCTTGAAATTAAAGGTAAAATAAGTTTGAGAGTTAGTTTGAAAACTTACAGATCTAATATGAGAGATCTTTCTGAAGAAAATTTGTTATGCCTTCCTGTACTTATTAGATTTTCAGCCTTGTGACTGATAAACAGAGCGGTACAGGGAAAGTAAAACTGAAATCTTTTATTTTTTAAAAATGTATTTATTACATTTTATGAAAAAGATTTGTACAACAATTTTTTGGTACTTGCATATTAATCCCTGATCGTGATGAAATATTGGTTGAAAAATATGCCACAAGGTGTGGTTCAAAACGAAATATTGGTTGCCATAATTTATAAAATCTGACAGTCTGGTGTGGAGTCAATATGCAAGTACCAAGTTTTTGAAGTATAAATTTGGTTTTGTAATATATTTTAGTGGATGATAAATTGTAGCAGTATCTTGCTATAAATATTATTAAATGATTTAAGTAAATGATTGTTTTTAAAGTAGTTTAAATCTTTATCAATATTTTTATTGATAAGTTTTGTTTTATTTTTTATTTTATTTTTTGTTACTCTATAACATATTAAATATTTTTGCAGCATTTTAACAACCTTTTTACGTGTATTTTTAAAATTCTAATTGTTGTAAATCTTTCTTTCTAGCTATTTCTAAAGCCTTAGTTGCATTTTTTTTAGAACCTCATGCACCACACAATGTATTGGCGTACAACACAAAGGTAAAAAGGATAGATTACAACACAAACATCCATGCCTTCTCTGGGATTCGAACCAAGTCCCTACTGCACCACAGTCAGCGTCACTAACCACTACTGGATGGGCGGCTTAGTTGCATATTATCAAAAATGTAAGTAATTTAGTTTTCTACTGGTTACTTATAAATTCAAAATTCTACGTATCAATTTTTATTTATTTTTGAAATAAAAAAAATTATTTAAAGTCATTTATTTAGCAACTAATAATTTCAAAAAGATTTTTAAATAATATTCCTACTTATTGAGTGTCTTAGTAAATTCTAGAGGATTAAGTTTATTATTTCAGATGTAGATGAAGCTTTGAAACGGGAAGCATAAGAAGTTTTGGTCCAGTGTGATGTCTCTGTTAGTAGCTGATCCCAGGCAATATGAACCCAAGAAGTTTAGTGGACCTGGTGCTCGATCACATTACCAGAAATCCTATTGTTGATTTTTCCATTTGTATAAAAATAAAGCTATGAACTGTGCTTTGTTATATTTTATTTATATCCTTTTGATTTTTCTATGCATTTTTAAAAGGGAAACTAAATTTGGGTACTAGAAATACTAGTGTTTGTGGAATTAGAGCTTGGTATGCATAAATAAATTATTACATTTTTCTTTCTCTTTTTACACTAAGTATTAAAATGTTAAATCTAACAATGTATTAACTTTCATTCATAGATCATACATAGGAAATAAGTGAATTGATCTCTGTATTATGTTTAGATGTCATAAATTTTTAATTTTCCATTTTAAATTATGTGGTTGATGAGAAAGATATAGTTAAGCAGTGAATGATGGTTCTCAGATGTTTTTGATTAATTTTAAATATAGTTTGTCTCAGTCCCTCTTGTGTAAAAGATAAAATGCCTCTTTAACAACATTCAGTTGAAAGGAATGTTTTTAAATGACCTTTTTAGTTAAATTTTTATACTTTTAATTTGTTTTGAATTAAATACCGTGACTCTCAAACAAGGGTACTTAAATTCTTTTCAAGAACAAATTGAGGAAGGGTTCTCAAGAGAATTTTATTTAGCAATCAATGTAACATGAGATAAAAAAGATTACAAAGGCAGGTACCCATTTTTACCCTCAAATCTTGGAAGGAATTAAAATGAGAAAGGGAAACTGTGTGTGTCCAGCTAATTACTTTTCCTGCATTTCTTGAAAACAAGCATGTAAGGTCTTTTTGAAAGTGTAGGAACTTTTATTTAATTTCTTGTATGCTATCCATTAGTGTTTCAGCTCTCGAGGACAAGATTAGAAACGAAAATAAAATGCAATACGATGTGGCATTTAGCTTACTGTATTTGTGTAAAAATTATGCAACTAAGTGTGTGTGAATGGACTATAGACTCAATAGGAAAAAAATAGTACATTTTTATTTAATTAGACAACTAAAATGTGTCCACGAAGAGACCAGATTGGACAGTACCATTAGCCCAAATGACTGTTCTTGCCATCTGTTCAATATTATCCTCACTGAGATTTGACAAGAAGAGGGCCCCTATTTTTTCTTTTAGAGCAGCATGAATAGCTTGATAGTCAAAAATATTAGCAAGTGCTAGCTCTGAATCAGGACTGTTGTGTCACAATCTCTATTCCTCTGTAATGACCTGTTCTTAGCCTAGCAAGTCTGTTGTAAGGAGGTGTTCACTTATATTACAGAGTTGAAGTTTTACAGCAGGGGTACTTGACCTTTTTTGTGCTGGGTCGCATACATATGTTAGTACTTCATGCAGGCCACAACATGAGGATTAATGGAGGGAGAAATGCTTTTAAACCAGGGGTGGCCGGCACACGGAGACTTATTGAAAAATTAAAACAATTTTTGAAAATATTACTGAATTAATTTAAATACAATAGAAAATTATCATGAAAATAATACGTAAAAAAAACCAGAAATTTTAATCGTGAGATTTTAAAGGTGCTAAGAAAGATTTTTTCTTTTCTTAAGTATAGTGCCAAAAATGAGATCATGCTCCAAAACTTACAATTCCACAGCATTGTAACGTGAGACTAACGACAAATTATCTCTCTCGGACGGTCCAATCTGCCCAATAAGTCAACTTCTATCGGGGGTGGTTAATTTTTAACATCTCGGATTTCTATTCGAATTTCAGCTTACCCTTGCTGTCCTGTAGTGTTTATAGCTGTCAGCGTGATTTCAAATAAAAAGGTTTTACCAAAGGTGTTGGCTATTTACGATTTGTGTAATCTCAAGAAGTAATTCTGCAATATATTAGGAGAGCAGTTGTTGTACGGTAGAAGTAATTCTATCTGCACCAAAGTAGCCACTTTATAAAGCAGAGGGAGTGAGAACCTGCATCCATGACTAATTAGAATGTTGAAATCGGAGGCTAGAAAATTTGTTACGTAACATCGACAAATTTTTTCCAGCAGTCAGACTCAATTGATTTTAAACTGTTTAGAAAGATGTTAAGCTTTTTTCCTTTTCTAAAATTTTTTTAGCATTGAACGTAGTTTAATATTTTTTTGGAGTAAACTTTCGACATTGAAAAAAAATTATGAAGAGGATATTGCAGCACGTGATTTTAAAATTGTCTGGAAAGAACAATACGTGTAAACGCATCAAAATGCTTCCAAGCCAATTTGTTTGATATGTGGAATTTGTATAGCAGTTAAAAAAAAAACTTAACTTAAACCGTCATTTCAAACAACTGCACAGTGATTTCAACAGTGAATATCCTGTTGGATAAAATTTGCAAACGGAATTTATCAATAAAAAAAAAAAGAAATCTTTAACCGGCCAACAATCTTTGTTTCAGAAGAAAAATGACGAAATTGAAACTATGGTGAAGGTTTCTTTAAAACTTTCTTTGTTGTTAGCCCGTAAGAAAAAACCATTTTCTGACGGAGAGGAGATAATAAAAAAGTAGCCTTTTAATTTTTGCCCAAAATGTCGGTGATCTAATTGTCAAAAATATGGTTGATAAAATAGCTTTGTTTAAAAATATCGTCATGCTTTGTATAGATGACATGGGCTAGGATTTCAGAATTGCAAATAATTTTCATTAACTTTGGATGAAAGCTGTGATATCAGACACAATGCTCAGTTAAGCATCTTTGTGCGTTACACGAACAATAATTTTGATAACTGTGGAAGAACTTCTTGATTTGCGCCAACTAGCTGGCAAAGACATTTTTAAGGAACTTTTGAAGTTAAAGTAAAATGGACAAAATTAAGAGTGTTTGCACAGATGGAGCGCCTTGCATGGGTGGCAAAATAAAGGATTTTGTTGCATTGCTTCAAAATTATTTGGGAAGAAAAGTTTTCAAGTATCATTGTATTATTCATCAAAAAGCTCTTTGTGCCAAGGACTTAAACTTGTCTTTCGTCGTTGACCCCGTGGTGCACTGTATCAACAAAATACGAGCTCGTGCTCTGAATCGACGAAGATTTCATGTGCTTTTCCCTGAAGAAAATGGCGAGTTATTCCTTCATTGTAGTGTGCACTGGCTTTCCAAAGGCAGTCCATTTGTGCAAGATTTTGGAGTTTGAGGGAATGTGTTTTAGAATATCTGGAAGAAAACGTTGAACTGCCCAGTGTATACTCACTCCTCAGGAGTGAAAGTTGGCTGGGGGTTTAGCTTTTCTTACCAATATAATAGAACATTTAAACAATTTAAATTTAAGATAACGGGAAAAATTGTATTTTTCCTACCTTAGTTGGTCATATCTTCTTTTGTGAACAAACTTTTGCCTTTTTTTGTCTGGATTTTAAAGAGAGAAAATTAACCCATTTCCCATTCATGCAGGAATTATATGCCAAAGTTAGTAATGTTCCGAACTATGATAGATTTAAAAATTTAATATCCATTTTGCAGGATTCTTTTCAGTGCCAGGTTTGAAGATTTTAAAGATGATGATAAAATACTGAACTTTTCACTAATACTTTTTCGATTTCTCTTCAAGACATTAATTGCTACCCACCTCAGGTACAAATTGAAATTATTGACATACAGCACCATATTACTCTGAAAAACAAATATAAAGAAATTATTTGAACCACAAATGATCCCAATTGCATCAAATTTTGTGCCACCAAGTAGTTTTCCAAATTTACATGATTTAGCGGTCAGATATTGTAGGTTTGGATCAAAATATGTTAGTGAAGAAATGTTTTCTGTTATGAACGTAGTTAAAACATCTCTCAAAATTAACTAACTTGCACCTAAAACACCTAATTTTGTTAGCACCTTCAGGAACTAATCCAAATATAGATGATTTAGTAAAAAACTACAAATTCAAAATCCCCATTAAGAAAGTACTGACTGCTTAATCATTTAAAATTAAATGTTTCAAGTTGATTATTTTTATTTTGTACCTAAGCTAACTGAAAGATCCTGTAAAAATTTATCAATAACGAAATATATAAGTTTATACTTTTGTTTCATTTGTTATACCATTTTTTTTTTTTACATTTCACTATATAAAACTTGCATTTAAAAATATGTTTTTGTTATAAATAAGCCAATAAGTAACATTTTTTTCACTTTTGTATATTTTTTAGTTTGATGGAGAAGTTGGATGTGGCACGCGTAACTTTTTTTTATCAAATTGTGGCACGCTTCCCAAAAAGGTTGGCCACCCCTGTTTTAAACCAAGATAACATAGAAAATTTAAAATGTGAAAAATATAAAAACTCCTATTTTGCTTTGTTTAATTATTTTTGTCACTAAATTTTCTAAATTGAAAGCATTTAAGAATCACTATTTCTGCATCAGTAAACGGTTTCATATGATTACCAATGATATAACAAATTTCATAGGGTGCCTTTGTAACCACCGACTAAACACTTTGTTGCTGTTGAAAAGATTATTCTGGAAAGTGTATTTATCACCACTTGAAAGAGATTTTCAAGGAAAAGTTATTGAATGATTCCTGTTTATTGGTATTTTTTAAATACAGCACTCGTGACGAATCAAACAATTAATGATCCATATTTGTTTTTCACTACAAATTAGTCGACCTCCCAATAGTCTAGAGACGATATATATTCTTCAAACATTTTTTGCTTACAAGATATGAAAGATAGTTAAAAATTAGTTTCACCCGTAAAATTGTCGCTATTCCACTGTTGTCTGTTATCACTAACCGTAACCATTATAAATAGAAAAAGAATATCAATTCGCATCTGTATGACATCAACAGCAAAATTAATATATTTGATTTTTGACACAAAGAATTTCCCACCAAATTTTTAATACTTTGAGAAATTCAATTGTTTAAAAACAGAGCACACATTAGGCCATGATTGAGCCACTTAAAAAGGCTCGGTGGGCCGCAGGTTGAGTGTCGCTGCTTTATAAGAATTGACTTGATACAATATGATCGGAGTAAAAGATAGAAATACATATTCGGTAGAATTATACAGTAAAAAATTAAAACAAAGCTTTCGTGTACTTTATTATTTTATCAAACTATTTTTGTATTACCAGTTTATCTAATGTGTGTGAAATATATGGACAGACACTGTTGAACCAGGTGTGTAAAGCTCCATGCCTTTGATACTGTGAACACAGGGTTGGAATCTGACCCTAAGTACACTATATTAGGAGTGCATTAGCTCTTGATTCCACTTCTATGAGTTCGCTTATTTGGTGAACAAATTCTTGGAAAGTGAATATTAGTCGGATTGACTACTGAGTTTGACCCCCTTCCCCGGCAGTTACAATATTCTTTCCTGAGCAATTTTTTTTATTTTATCCTTGCTTTAACTTTCCCACAATGAGCCATATACATGATCTAGCATGTGTAACATAACTTATGGTATTTTTTAAAATTTATTTCCCTGTGTATATACTTAATTTCATTAAAATTTGTCTATTGCTTCTGGAGATAACCAACTAAAATTCTCTTAATTTAAAAATCTTCAGTAACGTATTGTTTACCAGTTTGAACTTGCAAAGGTTGATATTCCTAAGCTTATTAACGAAAGGGGTATAAAAAATTTTCGATTTAAATTCTATGATCACTGATGCATAATTTAATAGCATACAGTTTTCTTTCAACATAACTAAACTCAGTGGCGCAACAGCCCGAGGACCTGCCTGCTGTGACCATTGGGTGCATGTGCAGATGTCCCGATCAGGTGGTCAGTCTGAAGCGAAACTCCCAGTGTTTAGTCCCCACAAGCAAGCTTGGTACTCATTAACCGACTAACTGAAGGGATGAAAGGCTGAGTCGACCTTGCCCAGCCCGAGGATAGAACCCCGGACCTGTGGTGTGGAAGTGCAATACTCTACCACTCGGCCTCCCCAACGTAACTAATTCTTTTCAAAATATTGTCTAATAGATAAACATTTGTTTAAGAGTATTAAACTTAATTGGAGGACTTAAAATTTTTTTATATGCCATAAGAGAGAGATTTACTGCAGTTGTATAAGAGGCTGCTAACCCCTAAATTGCCGAGAAAAAGTTGCACAATTCGCTTCTTACTGGGAACATTTTTCACATGGGTGTGCTCAGTTATGCATTGTTTTGGAGAAAAGAAAAGGCATAAATAAATCCTTCTCAAACACAGTCATATTGTATTGCATTCCAAAGCCTTTGAAGTAGCTTTACAGACAGCTACTTAAAGCTAAAGTTTGTAATTCGGAAAGGTGAATATATACGCCAGGGGCAATTAACGCAAAGACTAAATAAGGTGTATATAGTGAAAATCGTTCATAATGGGACCGAGGGGACTGAAATATTTTTTCGTGTTGAAGAATACATTTAACAAAATTAAGTTTATTATTATATTTACATACCTGTTTTTTGCATTTGTTAAATAAAAACCATAGAAAAAAAGTCAAGTACAAAATGGAATTGATAATACCAAAATCTTTACAGATTTCCATTTTCGTCTTCTGATTTTAATCATCAGCCTTAAGAAGCTCCATCTTCATTCAAAAGCGAAATAGCAGCTTCCTTTCCCCCAAGCTCTTTGCCATAGGGCTTTTAAGTTTTTTTCTTCTAAAATTAGAAAAAAAAAACACTAATAAAATTTACGGATTTTTACTCATATTGCAATATACTCAGCACCGAATATCAAAGTCAACTGTGGAGAAGATGAGATGCTTTTGTAGAGGTGAAGGGTTAAAGTAGCGTAGATAAGCAAAGTCAAGGTAGCCTCCTTTCTACGAAACTATCTCTTTTTCCCTTCACACCCATCTTAAATATAGTCTGTGAGGCTGGTGTTTTCCATATTCAGTTCACTCCCAGAAAGGAAATTTTTTTGTGATAAGAGAAAAAAATACATAATTTGTCAGGACCATTGTATTATTATATGTTAAACGATATTTCGTCTTAAGCATTTTCCACTGTACATACACCAGTGACAGTTAAGGGTATAATAGTTTAAGCCTTAAAACAAGACTAATATATATGATAATAACTTGAATATCTTAAGAATGTTAAAAGTTTACTTCATAATACTATAATATACTCTAATACCTTCATATGCTGTATACATACATTTGATGACAGCTTGTGAGTTTTTTAATTGAATCTTGCAAATGAAATGAAATTACAACAAAAATTGCATCAATTTAGTTTGAAACCTAGTATTAAATTAGAGACCAATGTTTCGGTCAAGTAATGAGCTCTCTCTCGAATCTTGATTTTGTTAAGGATCCCTCCAGTAAAAAGATTGAAGCATATTAAATCTGTCCAGACTCAACACATTCACATGAGGATTGTGGCTTCAGCTTAAGTTTAATCATGGTTCAAAGTTTTGAAATTGCATATTATTAGGCTGTAGTTAATGGACCTTTCAGTCGAGCAGAAATATACAATCCAAAAGATTACATAGAGCAAACTAAAACTTGACTTAAATATATTTTACATTAATAGTTATATTTATCGCAAGTAATTTTACAATGTAAATTTTAATACAAAATCTGACTTAGTTAAAAAAATGAAAAATGAAGTACAAAAATTCTTGAATTAATTTATATAAAAAATATAAAATTACACAAACTTTTTCATCTTTTAGAATGAACAGTTGGAGCAAACAATAGTACTTTGAAAAATAAGTATTATATAAAGTGCAGGTTTTTCCATGCAAATTATAAAATTTTATGTAGAGCAGTGGTCTTCAACTGTGTCCCATGGAACCCTGGGGTTCCACAAGTGACTGCAAAAAATCAAAGAAAATTTTTAATGTGTATGCAAAATAAATGTATGTTTTTTGTGAAGTTTGAATAACCACAAGTATCGAAAGCTCATTCCAGTAATTTAAACTGAAAATTTTATTTAGATTACCTTTATTTTGTTATTTTTTCAAACTATCATATAATAGAGGAATATTAAAGAGTTTTTTTCTTTATATATACTATCTTCTAGTAGGTTGCGGATATTCTATTGTTTAATATCCCTTGTTCCATGAAATAATTTTACAGTCCTTAGTACAATGTTTTGCAAAGCTAATTATTTTTTAAATTGGAAAAAATATGCCTTTTCCTTTAGTGGAAAAAAAACACCTAAAATGAAGGAGCGACTTATCAACAGATTCGACATCAAAATCCAAATTTAAGCAAAAGCACACACAGTTCCTTAACTTCAATGTTATGCAAAATACACAGGACTTCTCACACAGCTATAAGCATTTTAATGCCATTCGTAACAACATATTTTTGTGTGAAAAATATTTCTTAATGTACATAGTTACAAAAATAAAATGCAACTGCAGATAATTAACAGATCTAAACTTCAACATTTTTGTAAAAAAAAAAATGAAAACTCATATCCTAGTTACTAAATATAATGCATGGGTAGTTGGATCACAAATTAATAAATTTATTAAGTTGCTTTAAAACTTTCTAATGATAAATGTAATACATTTTTTTAACTTCTTCTCATAAAATACCCATAACATGTCGACCTACTTTAAATATTACTTTGATATACTTTTATTAGTGTGTGTGTTTTAATAATGGGGTTCCCTGAAAACACCTTACAGTTAGTTCTAAGGGTTCTGTGAGTTGAAAAAGTTTGATTCTTTGACCACATGCTACTAGCATATAATAATCATATAATGTAGCGCTAATATCATAAAAGCTAAAAATACATCTTTTATATAGATTATCTCAAATATTTATCATGTATTCATCAAACTGTCTTAGCAGAAAATTACTATAGCTGAATAGAAGATTAAGTTTATTTGTTAAAATTATAAGAAATAAATATATATCCAAAGACTTGGCCATTGACTTTATGTGATGAGGAAACTTTTGAGAGAAAGATCTTACACTGCATTCTTGGTAGGATCCAAATGAATGGATCATGGAGAAGATCTAACTTAGAACTCTACAGAATTTACAAACAACCTGATATTGTAAAATTTGTCAAATTACAGAGACTTAAATGGGCTGGTCATCTGGCTAGAATGAATGAAGATCATTGCTGCAAGAAAATCTTTCTGGCAAAGCCCATGGGAAATAGACCTTGGGGCAGCCCCCTGTTAAGATGGATACACTGTGTCGGAAAAGACTTAAATATTTTAAAGGTCAAAAACTGGAAAACAGTTGCCAAAAGTAGGGACCCCTGGAGAAGGTCAGGGCTATCGAGCCATTGAAGAAGAAATACATATCACAGTTCACACTAAAATTTTGAAAGAAAGATATTTATGTATTAACATCACTGCAGCAAAATTTGTACAACGCTCTGATTGTCTAATGACATCAAAACAACAAACAGATCTCAGTATTTCATTTGAAAAAAATCAATTGATCAGATTTTGGTGGAAAATGATGCGCATGGTGCGAATTTGGCTGCGGTGACACTACTATGCAAGTACTGATCAAAGTTATGCTTTTAAATTTATTTTTAATATCAAATATTAAATTAAGATTTGAAATGTAATATATAACATCAGCTATATCAACAACTGATATGGAGACTTTTAAGAAATTATTCCTAGATTTATTAAAATGAAAAGTACATACAAAATCTAACATCATTACAAATATTTAATCAGAAATAACAGTTGTGAAATGACTCATGCATAGTTGAATTGATAAAAAAAATAACACTTTGATAAAATGAATCAGAAATTCAAGGCTCTTGATATTTAACAAATAGACATAAGAATTAGTAACAAAAAATACCTAGATTAATATACATAGATTAGATACATGTTAGATTAATATGCCCTCCATTAGATTAATATATATGTTACCATAAATTAATACTTCAAGAATATGTTCAACAAATATATAACATGACATTTTAATTGCAAAAAAAAAAATTAAGATAATTTTATTAACTAAAAAGTGTCAATTTATTTATTTTCCCATAAGAATATTTATTAACTAAATATAAGTGAATAGATACAACAATCCTTTAACAAACTGGAATATTTCATTTCCGCCTAGTTTTGATTCTCCATACAATCTATCAACAAAGACAATTGGAACTTCTCCAATCTTATATCCCAATTTTCTGCTTCTCACAATCATTTCCATTTGAAACACATAGCCTTTTGATACACACGATTCTACAAGCTTTTGTAAAACGTCTTTTTTGTATAATCGAAAACTTCCAGTCAAATCAGATGCACCGGGTCGCAAGAGTACTTGTGTAAGGTAATTAGCACCTCGACTGATCAGTTTTCTTTTGAAATCCCAGCCATTCACACCTCCACTACCTAGATAACGAGTACCAGATACCAAATCAAAGTCATCTTCTTTCTGTTTTTTAATAAAGTCTAATATATATTTTGGGTGATGTGATAGATCTGCATCCATGATGATAATGAAATTTCCAGTAGCATGGTTGAGGCCATGTATATAAGCTGTACCTAGGCCCAGTTTTTTCTCCCTGGGTCTTAATAATATTTTTTCCGCACCATATATGTTTTCAAGTTGTTTTGCAACTTCCAAAGTTCCATCAGGACTACCGTCGTCGATTATTACAATTTCGAAATCATGATTACCCAAAGTCATGTATTTTACGATCATCCAAACGATAATTGGAAGATTTTCTCTTTCATTATAAGTTGGTAACAAAATGGTGTACTTATCTTTCATAATATATATATTTTTCAATTATACCAAAGAACTTTAGTAATCAAAACCACTATGTTTACCGAAACTAGAACGGAAACGTCACTTTTTAAAACAGACACTATGGTAGTAGCAAAAGTAGTAGTACTTTTTTTGTTCGTACTAAAAAGTTAGTGGCTTTGCTTATAGTTCTTGACTTTCTTTGTAGAAGGGCAATTTAATAGCTAAAAATACGGAACATTCTACATCAACCTGCTGAAATTACTGGTGATGTTCTTACAGAATGAAAATCTTTTTGGATAGGTACTGTAACGATGAAATCGTTTTTGGATAGGTGCTATATGGATGATTTTTGTTAACAAGCAGGATAAGTAAATATTTGACCTAAAATATTTTAAATGCCTTAAGAATGATTTTTCTAAGGTAGTATTTTATCAGTTTTAAGCATTTCCCCCATCCATTAAGATTGAAATATTTATTTAGTTTGGATTGATTATTAACAAATCAGTCTGAGTTAAAAAGTAAATGAGCAAGAATACAAAGAACTATATTTATGAAATTATTTTGACAAAATTCATTGAAAAAATTCTCAATCCATTTAGAGAGGAGAATGAAGGCGATTTCAAAAATATCGTTTCTTCTTCACTTGCTGAAACTGAAATGCGGAAGGTAACTCGTTGCTAAGATACCACTATGGACTTCTATACACAATATCCGTGAACAGAAGTAGCATTTTAAAGAGCAATGCTTTCTAGGAATATATCAACTTTTAAGCTATTTTATGCGTAACGTTTGAAGTTTTTCGGAAAACATTTCATTGGATTTTTTTGTGTGTAGTGTTTTACAGTTTAGTATTTGACATATAGTTATATTTTAGTTTTTCAATTTAACTTATACAATGGATCATTTTCAAGCATCTGATATAAGGGGCTTAGCAAAACTTTTTAGTGTGAAAGAAGACGACTCCGATGATGAACTTGACTATGAAATCACTAAAACTCCATACTCACAGCAAAAAATAAAAAATACTGAAAGTACTAATGAGCAGAATAAAGTACAGGAAAATTCTTTTTATACAAAATTGGAAAAATCAAAAGATATTTGGTGTTATGATGAAGTGTTAGACGAAGATTATGATGAAGCTCAAAACAAAGACAAACCTCCTTATGAAATGATTTATCAACAAAATGTTACGCCTGATGATATTTATTTGCAGGTAAAAGCTTATTACTATGCTTAACTGAAACTTGAGAAAAAATTTGAGTTAAACAATAATAGTTTTTCAGTTATTTGAAAACAAAGCACTAAAATATAAAACAGTAAATTTTTTAGGGACTTGTGAACTAACCCATCAACCATTTTCATCAAATACCTTTATAATACAGCCAATAATAAAAAAAATTATCTTTTATAGTCAAATAAAATAGCTATTTATAGTTTTCTTAGTTTCCTCATATATTTTTATGTATAAAAAAAATCAAAATTTGGGACCTTCTGAGGAGAGCGTGTGGTGGAGTTTTTTTCTCTAAGTTACGAGATCAATCCATCAAAAAAATTTATTAATGGCACAATGTCTATTTACGTGAACGTACAAGCACCCATTGAGTAATATAATTGCGGTTAGGTATTTTATTTATTTAAAATTTAATGGTTGTTTTTTTCCTGTTAAAATTTAAGTAAGAATTGAATAAAACCCATATAAAATGTTTGGGCACTAAATTAATTCATTTAGTTGACTATTATTGACTCAAATTTGGGCATTATATTTCCCAATATTTTTTTAAGTTACATGGCTTAGTTTCCTTTGCTCAGAATGTAGGGGAGGGGGACATACCGGGAAATTTCATTACTTTGATGTAATTAGAATGAATTTCTTCTTTTATTTTCTCACAAATTACAACATAAAGTTTTTTGAGTCATATTCTCTAAATTGTATTCAAATCACAGTTAATTATACAAAAAGTTAAAACACATTGATGTGAAATAAGCTTTAAACTACACAGCACTAACTACTTTAAGGTAAGTTCAAAAATCTGTTTTGTTTTCATAAATCCTCCATTAGATTTAATTAATACATCAATATTATATTTTTATTCTGTAAATTAGATGACACAAACTAATTTATTTATATATATCTTTAGCTGAATGGAAAAGGACCTGGTTCAATTAGTTGTGAATGCTTATTAATCAAGATCAAATTAGATGACACAAGTTCAAGTGATGAAATTAATCTAAAAATTTCAGAAGATTCATTGATATGTAAAACAAAGAAGTATTATTTGGATTTATGCTTTCCTAAACATGTGGATCTGGAAAAATGCACTGCAAAATGGAATCAACTAAATAAGGTTTTAGAAGTGAAGCTTTTCATTCAGTGCATGTAACCATATATTAGGTTTAGAAATTACTAATTTATCTTACTCATTTAACTAAATGATTTATATATTATAACATTCTGTTAACATATGTTCTTTGTGACATTATAATTTCATAAGTATCTCTTTTCATGAAATTTATGACAGACACCTTTGATAATTGTTTTACCCTATGGAAAACCCAGGGAAAAAGAACCCTCAAGGATGGTTCTAGAGACAGACCAGATACCACTAAAGGTGGTGTTTGTTGATGAAGTTCATCAATGTTCTTTTAATTAATCAATAAAATATTATTTTTGATTGTTAACTGCATTGAAACTTTATAAGAGGTTCCATTCTGATATTCTTGATATGTAAATTCTTTTAAGACACATTCTTTTGTTGTCACTTTTATGTGATTAAAATGACATTATTTATCAACTTTTGATTTAAATGTAGATATTAATGGCTAAATTCATGACGGTCACATGATAAATGTAACAATGTGTTTTTCATTGAACACAAAGCTGACCTCAGCCTTGTATGTGTTCTTGTAATTGTAAAATCCAGATAAAGTTTCAAATTTGATAATTGGGCAAACATGTCTAAATATTAAGATACATTAAAAAGTTTAAAAAGAAATGCTGTTTGGGGTTTTTAACTAAAGCAATTTAATTCACCTTATGGCATTATTATTGTTAACAAACATGTACTTTTTAATAGAATTTGTGTAAAACTTAAAGGATGGCAACAGTGAGATGATAGAACTGATTGGCTAGAAATACAACTGCATTTATCATGTGACTATGACATCATATGAATTTAACACATAAAAATTATATACAGAGAGAGATTAGAAAGGTATTGCAGCTTTTCAAGAACAGCTCTGCAGTATTTAGTTTTTAAAATAAAAATACTATCAACTCGTGTATTAATTATGTCTGCTTAAAAAAATAATAAAGAATATTTGTGTGTTTGTGAATAAACTTTTTAATCAAAGTCAACAAGAAATTTGACTACTTTATTCTTTTAAAAATGTCAGAAGCAGTTGCATTTTAAAAAAGGCAGAAATTTTAACAGAATAACACTTATAACTAGCATATAATTAACAGCACTAAATAACAAATAAAATATTTTGGCACAATATGCAACAACATAAAAACAAGTGATGTCAAAATTTGATCAGTAATTTTTGCAACATTTTATGAAATTATACAAAGATTTCATTATAAAAATATGAAAAAAAAATCAACAAGCTAATTTTTAAAAAGGAAGTATAATGATTTGCTTATTCAGTTTAAAAAAAAAGCATTTATACTTAAAAATACTAGATGAGCATGTTAAAAATTATATGAGATGAAAAAATAAATGATTAATTCTAAATATGATGACAATCAGTGATAATGTAAATGTATATTAAAAATGACAGTTTAAAATCATGATCTATTTTTTTTTTTACAATTGAAGTCAATTGTTTGAATATTTAAAAGGAAAGTCATTAAAAACTTTATGATGAATAGAAAATTATAACTTTAAGTTATATTAAAAAATACAAATGAAGGATTTGCTAGGTATTTAGATATATCAATATGAATTGGTTATCTTTAAGTTATTGATACTATTTTTGATGCAAAGTTGCATAAATACAAAATATTTCACAAAGAAGGATAATTTATACACAAGGAAAGAATTAAAACTAAATTTCAGCATTATTTTCAAAAATTCCAAGCTCTTGAATAGTTATTTAAACTCTATGAATCTTTGGTGAAATATTGCACCATTTGACTAAGATATCACAATACATTCAGTTAATATCCCCACAAACATTTCATTCATATAATTTTGATATGAAGCATAACAATATAAATACATAAAAAGGAACAAATTTATAAATGTTATAATTTTTCTTTCTTTCAAATCAGAGATAAGTTTAGACATTCACAACTTTTTTCATTACAGACAACTGAATAAAAGAATTTTACACTGTAAATTAATGAAATACAGATACATATATTCATTCATATGTTACACTAAGTAACAGAAAAAAAATATTGATTCAACTATCCAATATAAAAATACAAGAAAAATAAATTCAGAAATCAATACCTGTGAATGTATGATTTTAAAATTACATAATATAATTTTTTATATTCATCAATAATAATTTAATAGAATAGATATTTTTGATTCTATACAATGTATAAACAAATTCTTCAAAACATTGTAAAATTTTTTAAAATTATTTATTACAATTTCTGGCAATTTAAGTATCTTCATCTACTTATGAAGTAAATGATAAAAAATATGTGTTTTCATGCACAATACATTCAATCTAAAAGAGTCTAGGGGGAAAAAAAAGTAATCTGCAACAAAATCACCACAAACAAAATACTGGAATAAAAGTAAATTGCACACAATAATTACAAAAACCTATTCATGCATATTGCTTTTTAAATTTTTGGATAGTATAACACAGCTGCCTTATCTTTCAAATTAGATAATGTATAATAAGTTTGTACTAAATGAATGTTATGAAGCATTGTTATATAGGGATATATTTTAAAAACTTTTTTAACACGGAAAATATGATTAAAAAAAAAAATCTTTTCCAAGTATAAGAATTCAAATCAACATTTAAAAAATTCCTAAAACTTCAGATATCTCTTAATTCCAATCATCATTAGATTCTTTTATAGAGATTACCCTCATTACTTAAATTTTTGTTCCCTTTTATAAAAAAATAAATGCAGATAAATAATAAATTCAAAATAATTTTAATATGCAAAACATAATCTGTATAGAAACCAATGGCTTGCTTAAATATAAGCTCACTATATACTAAATACATATTAAGTAGAAATAATCAATATCATGATATCAATTTTCCTTGAGATTCTACACAACACACAATATGATTCAGAATATAAACACTTTAGAATGGACAGGATACTTTTCAAAACACTGTAAAACCATCAAAAAATAAAAGAAGATTTTAAAAACAGAAGGGACCATTACATTGAGTGTTTTTGTAAAAAATGTAGCCATTAAAATTCATGCATCATAAATAGGCAAATGTTACATCCAGAGACATCTTAAGACTTTTTGAGGCCCTGGGCCCCTATACAGAAGTAGGCCCCGTCTGCAAGCATTTTAAGTAGACAACATACAGTACATCAAATACTTATACATATGGTAACTGGTAACAAAGAAATGTGCCTGCTTCCTTTAGACTTAATGAGTAGGAATGATATATAGTGGTAGTCCTTGGCCTAAAAAATGACATGAAATAATAGTGCAGTCTTGCACTGTTCCCATTTAGCGCATAGTTTGAAATTCCGAGGTTTTTGGAGAATATATTCGGGAACAAAATTTAATGTTTTAAATTATTTGGATCATGATCTTATTGAGAGCAAGACAAGAGTGAGATGAGGGCCCCCTCCCAAAGCAGAGGCCCAGTTGGTTCATGCCTTAAGATGTCCCTGGTTACATCAGTTTCACAGATATTGCTACACATTTAACAATGATACTACACATATTCTAATTTCTAAAAAAGGAATATTCCAGATTGCTTTTGAATAACAAAGGAAATAAACTAAAACAAAATTTTTACACTAAATTGTCCTTGAATTTTCCTGCAATACTTACATCTTTTTAAGTACAAAAATTAATAATAAAGCACAATGCATATTGAAAAGTAATCTCTGGTGGAAATCAACTGGTAACTGTCATTTTTTAAAACTCATCATGTCTTATTAAAGCCTCTCCAAAATCTGTAGCCTGACTTCCCACAAATAAATCAAATTTATCTAAAATTTCTTCTTTACTGAGTTGATTGTCCTAGAGAAATAAATAATGAATAAAGAATTTTTCATAATGAAAATTTATATGAATATAAAAATCTTAAGAACACAAATTTGATATACCAAGAGTTTAAGTTTACAATATACAACAGTTTTATCTACAAAATGTATTCATATACATTACACAGCTAACTTTTGAAATTTTTGTTGTAACTTAAAAAATATTACCATAGGTGTCACCTCCATTTTTAAAGAACAGATATTAAGAAAAACTGTAAAATAAATAAAATTTCTAATACTTAAAATTTACTTTAAAAAAATTCATATGAAAAGCAAGTTTTCTTTAAGAATTACTCACTCTTCAAACATGAAGAGCACAACAAAAGACTTGATACAGCGAATCTCTATAAACCAATTTTTTTTACATACAGGTTTAAAAAAGTTTAAGCCAGACAAAACTTATTAATTTTTTTCTTTTACCTTTTCCCAATTTCAATGCTTACCCTTTTCAACAGCAACAGAGTTAATTTCTTATAAAACTGACAAACTCTAGTCATTAAAATTATATAAGGATGCATATTTAATTTCCCAGTGAAAAATACAATACATTATTTCCTTTAACAGGTGTGTCATATAAATAGCTATTTAATCTGACTTCGAGAACTGTGTATCCCATATGAATTTTTAAAATGGAACATATAATTAGTATTCTCTCTTGTTACTAGATATAGTCCTATTTTGTTTCAGAAGAGAAGTGGAATATATAAGGATGAATAATGCAACTAAATAGAGCTTGATCTTTAACTGCATCAGTTAATAAAACTGCCCAAGTACATGTTCTCAATGCTTCCAAATACTTTTTTTCAGCAATATGAAGATAAATATTTAATGGTAGTATAGAAATATTATTCATTTTTTTTTTAGAGTTTACACAACATTAAGGTGAGTAGTTTGTGTTTTGGTTAGCAAAATATTTTTTTTAACTTTAAATAGTGAAATGAAAACTACATGCAAGAGAAGAATATACAAGAATGATGAATAAGTTCTTTTCGGGTGGTATTTTAAAGGACCCATGTTTTAAAGAATATTACACACTGTACTTTTTGAGATAATTGCTTTCTTTTCTTTTCGTTTTCAGGCTGGATATTTTTATGAAAGACTTTTAATAATTTTTATTAATATGTTGTGCAAAACAAAATCCATAACTGTTTGAATGGTTTTTCCATACATATCTGTGATGATTCAAATTTATAATTGTAAAAACTGATTTTAAAGAGCATTTAAGAAAAATATTATAAAGTGCTAAGATTAATTCTGATAACTATCCAAGTTTACTTCTCATAATGCATTGAAAATTGAAATAACTTAAACACAATTTCAATTAATGTAATTCCTCTCTCAAAGTTAGGCTTAGCACAGCATAAATTATCTGTATTAAAAAAAATTAAAAAAAACAACAGTATTTTAAAGAGAAAAGTTTAGTGATCAAGACAAAAGGTTTAAATAAATTTTTTTCATCACAAAAAGTATTTGTAAACAACAACAAAAAATGTAGATTCTTTCATTAAACATAAAATCTGAAAAATGTCTAACATTTACTTACCCGGTCAACATCTGATTCATAAATTAAATGATTAGCTTCAGAAGCACTGTTATCATAGTCTGATGGTAGAATCCAGTCCCTTACTTCATTAAATTCCATAAAACCACTTTTATCCTTATCTCGAAAATTTATGAATTGCTCTCTTTCTGATTGTACCCAGCTAGGTTCAGATTCCACATCATTATCTGGATCATTATACATATCCCCTAAAATATATTACTTTGATTACTTCATTTCTTCACAGACTTTCTATGGTGATATTAAGTAATAGGTAATAAATTTGAAAAATCCTGATAAAAATTATATTAATAAATAAATAACTTTCTATTATGCTATCAAGAACGTATGTTTTCAGCTTTGATTTTACGATTACCTTTTCTAATTCAAATTATTATTTTATTGCCACTAATGAATTCAACATAATGAAAAAATGCAAGTGAAACTGAAGGAGCTTTATAAAATAAAACTTATTTATGAGACTAAAAAAAGTCTAATAAGACTTTCAGACCAATCAAATTTTTATTGAAACTCAAACTTTCATTAATAAAGCATCAAACTGAAAAATTAAAGTGTCCTTTAATAAGAATTTCAAACAAAAACACTGAAGAATTTATAACCAAAAACAAGGTACTGTAATAGTACTGGAACCAATTCACCTTAAAAACCAGAAAAGGATATTGTTAGGTGACACAATACCATTCAATTGACAAAAATTGGTCAAAAAAATCAAGTTAATTTTTTTAGCCTATATATATAAATTATTTTTCATATACTTCTATATTACTTCACAAAATTTTAAAAGTTTTAAAAGCCCAGAGTTATGATAACTTTTATGTTCATTTTTATTCACATCAAATGGCAAATAAAAACATTTATCTCAGAAAGAAAAAAAAAAAAAAAACTAGTTTGTCTTCATTTAAAATGTTAAGGCTTTTTTTTCTTTCTAACTGTTGATATTAATACAAGTAACAAAAGTTGGTATGTATTTTTGAATCAAAGTAATACTTATTTTTTAAAAAATAGTTGAATAATGTAAAATTTATACATTTTTCAAGGCATTTTAATAAGCATTCATAATTTTTTTTTTTACGAATATCAATCATGCTGTCACAAAACCCATACCAGCACTTTTGTTATACATAGTTTGACATACTTGTAAATCAAATTTCATGTGTGTTAGTTTATTATTGTAGGAGGAGCAGCATTTTAAAATCACTTCATAAATTGTTCCCTGAAAAATTAAATAATTAACTGTGTATATCGTAATTTCAACACAAAATCTGTTTTAAATAATGCATATACATCGAGGGCAACCAAAAACATTTTGAAAATAATTGAATTAAAATGTTTAAATAAATCATACTCTATTTCCCCTTAAAGTACAGAACTAAAGGTACTTAAAAATTTTTATTTGAACAAATTTAAAAAAAAGTACCAACTTTATTAAAACATTATTCATACATTGATTTTTTTTTCATTTCTTGACAAATAAAAATGATTTTTTCTCATTCATTCATGCTGTATGAAATATTTTTTTAATAAAATAACATTAGGATATAAACTTTTCTTAGACTCAAAATGATCTTATATAGATCTAATTTAAAAGCTCTAAATAGAACACATATAAAAATATTTACCAATGTATTCTTCTATTGAAACTTTGCCATCCCTATTCTTATCAATATCTTCCATTGTTTCTATGACTATAATATCTTTCATGTGAATACTTTCTTCTGGATGTACAAAATCCATGAATTCTATTTTATTTAAAGAGCCACTTTGATCTTGGTCTGCCTTTTCCCATCTTCTTAAGTCACGTTCAATCATTTCCTTATAACCATAAGTGTCTCCAGCTTCTTGCTCTAGAGTTTCAAAAAATATTTAGTTCCACATGATATTAAAATGTATGATTGCTCTAATAAAAAATGTAAGTGATATAGCCAGTAATAAAATTAGATAAAATTTCATAAATATTTTTATACAACAAACTGATGTGACACAGATCAAAACATAGTAACATGTTATTTGCAATATATTTGTTTAGGGATCAAAATATCTAATCAAATAAACATATTATGCAAAATGTAATTGTTTCATTAACAAAGAATTGAATTAAATATTACCGTATTCATTCGAATCTAAGCCATAACCGATTCTAAGCCGCATTCTAAATTCTTAACATGTTTTTGTGTAAAAGTAAAAAAAGTGTAAGATGGTTTATTGATAATTCAACATTAATGAAATTAAAAAAATTGAAGGGAGAGTTACCAAGAAGTGAACAATTAATTTATTTTACCAGTATTAAAATTTTTTAATACAACGTATTAATCTAATTGCTCTCAGTATCATGTTCAATTTCCCCCATCCAATGAGTTTTTTTACCTTCAAATCAAAGCCATGCCTGATTTTCAGTAGCATCAACAATGGAAAAAGTGCAGTTAAGATAGGAATAAATTCGGTAACATTTCTAATATAATACCAAGATTGTTTGGTGTGTGACATTTTCTTCTCTAATGGTTAATGTATATACATATATATATATATATATATAGAACTAGCTGACCCGCCCCGGCGTTGCACAGTCTTTTACCGGGGGTATAACTTAATCCCCATGTTAATTTCCTCCTTTCTTTCTGATGCTAACACTTTTGTGTGGGTGTGGCGCATACAATGTGAGTGCAACGCCCATGAGTGCGTATCAATGTATTTCTCATTTAACATTTTCCCTTCTATTAAAAAAATCAGCACTTCCAATATTATTTTTCGAAATTAATTTAACTTCTTTGTTTCTTTCCTCTCCGCTTAACCCGGCATTGCACGGGCTTTTACCGAGTGAATAACTTAATCCCCATAGGAATTTCCTGTTTCCCTCAGGACGATAGCACTTATGTGTGTGTATGCGCAATGTGATTGATTTCTTTAACTATGTCATTAAAACTCTCTTTTTCGAAATTTGTTCTTGCATTGGTGTGGTGTGGTAATTAGGAGAGATGGGTGAAAGCTCAGGTGTCGTCCCCATCACTTGACCATGGTTGAAAATTTTGAGGTCCGTCACCAAAAACCCTCGAATAGGTGAACAGTGCGAATTTATAAATCACCCACTCACTTTTCAATTCTTTCGTTGCAATTTTTTAGTTCCGGAAACGAAAATGTAGCCTTTTTAAAAATGGTTGTATGTTGAAAAAAGAGACAGAAAAGTAGAAATGTTTCAAATTATAAAATTTCACTACTATTTTAAATCTTGAAGTAAAATTGTGAAGATTTTTTTAAATGTTCGACACACGGGAAAAAAATTTTATGCAATTATCTTTATAAAAGAAGAAATTATCAATTATTAAGTATTTTGAGTGTTTTATTAAAGTTTGTTCAAAAAAGTTTTTGGCTTTTTATTTTTTAAATCACTGATACTAAAAGTTTTAAAAATAATTTTTATTTAAACGCAACGATATTGATTTATTTCACAGTATGAAATTCAAAAAGAAAATAATACTATGTGATAAAATATGTTTAAGATCTATGTGATAAAAATATATTATATCCTTATATTTTTTGATATTTTTTTCTTATATTCTACTGTTTTTCAATAAATCAATCTTAAAGAATAAAAAAAAAATTATTGGTTGTGATGCGTTATATGAACGAGCGTTCCGTGTTATGAGGGAATTTCCCTTTTTACTACGCAGCAGAAGACTCGTCATAAAAACGCATCAGTTTTAACTACCTCAACCTTTTCAGTCTTCCAAACAGAAAGCTAACGCAAAGTGAATGACCTTGACGCAATTGAGAATTTTGTTTAGTTTTCATTTTTTTAGAGGGCTTAACTTTCAGGCTAAGTTTTGAAATTTCACACATTAATTGCAAAAACAAAGTACTTTAAAATAAAAAATGTACAAAAAAGGCTGTTTAAATTATTTCTTGCAAAAACACTATTTTACGAAAATCACAAAATTTTTTTAAAATCCGTAATTCTTAAGCAATTTTTTCAATCTTCGCACAGAAATTGGATAACATTATTCTACAAACGTAAAAAAAGTTTCGTACGATAGTTTTAATAAATGACGAAGTTATTTAATGTTAAGTTAAAATTTTGAGTATTTTTTTAAAAAATCGTAGGAAAAAAAGTTTATGGCATTTTATTTTTTAAATGACTGATTCAAGAATAAAAAAGCATGACATTAGTTAGTAAAAAATATTGTTTTAATAACACAAAAATAAATTTATACGCAACGATTTAGAAAATTTGTTTCATAAAAACGCATCAGTTTTAACTCATTTTTTAAAAAAAATCTTAAAAAATAAAATATATCATTATTTTGCAAAAAAAAAATACACCCTATCATGGCAAAAGAAATGATCTTTCCGATTCCGTAATTATTTTTTGTCTGATTTAAAAAGCAAAAATCGGATGGCTGTTTAAATAACGTCCAGAGTACCGAAAACTTTTACCCTCTGTTGCAATATCTGCTTCCACAGATACATGAGCATCCCTTACGGGAATCTGGCAACGTTTTTTCCGGATTCTTCACATTTCCGGCAATAAAAAAATTATGGCGTGATAAATTGAAATAAAAACCATCCTATGTTCTAAGTTGGACGAAATGACACACAGTACACAAAATTATATTATGATCGGTTGAGTAGTTTCGGAGTCCATTGCGGACAAACACTGTGACACGTATATTTTATATGTAAAGATATGACAAAAATTATTAACAGAACTATCATGAGAAGCCCAGTGGCTGAGAGGTAGTGTATAGCGCTTCCATGCCACAGGTCCGGGGTTCAAATCCCGAGATGAGCAAGGTCAACTTAGCCTTTCATTCCTTCAGTGGGTCGATAAATGAATACCAAGCTTGCTTAGGAACTAAATACTGAGGGGTTCACATCAGACTGACCACCTGCTCCTGCACCTCAGGCCCAAGGTTGTAAATACCGAGATGGGCACAGTAGGCCTTGACCCTCATGGGCTGTTGCACCACTGAGTTGAGTTTAGTAGAACTACCCTGATGCATATTAATTATATCACATTTAACTACTTCTCACTAAATAAATACTATTATTCACTCCCTTTTCAAATTAACAAATAAATTGCTAATGGATACATAATACTTTTATTAAATCAATTTCCACTTAAAAGTACTTTAACTTATTCTTAAAACACTGTTAAACTACATTCATCACTGAAAGAAAAATGAAAAACTAACCTTCAACATATCCATAGGAATTCTTTTTATATGCCTCCCATGTCAATTCAGGTTTATCAAAAGGATTCCAATTTCTCCACTGTCTATTGCAATCATCCTTAATGTATTTTCTTTGTGTATGCTGAATCCATTCTTTCAGTTCTTGCGCAGAAACAAAGCTATCCTGTTTGAAATAAGTATATAGATTAGTGTTGAGTTCTAAACTTAAAAAAATATACAGGTTTATTATTATTGACAATATAATTATAACAAGTGAATGTTTTTTTAAAATTCATAACAGAGAATTACAGGATAAATTTCATTTAAAATCTTGCATACAGAAAGGAATGTTGGACTATAATTGGTTTTTTAATGCTTATTAAATAATTTTTCAAAAAACAAGCAATCTCAATTTCAAACTTATTTGTACTATTTCATTCTGAAAGTAAAAATCCATTTGATTCAGATTTTTTTCAAATAACTTATTTTATGAGTCCACTGATTATATAGGTATTATAAAAAACTAGTTGAAATCAAATCAAATTTTGGTTAGCCTAAATTATTCATTATACATTTTTCTATAATGGCCCACAATTTGAAAGCTAGTTAAGTTTAAAAAAAGCCCAGAGTTAAAATAACTTTTATGTTCCTCTTTATTCACATCCCAATGGCAAATAAAAACTTTAAACTAATTTATCTCAGAAACAGTGCTGATTTAATATATGTGTATATTAATCCCTTCTATATGTGTGTTTCAGTAAATTAACTCCATAAAAAGATTATAATTGAATAAAATCAGTAAAACAGGAAGAGCTTATTTAACCATTATTTTAATACATTTGATGATATTTTAGAACAAAATTAAAAAAAAAGATTTCAGTTTATTATGAAACTACCGAATATCAAAATGAAAGAAAAATATTTAAAAACATAACATAGGATAAAATGATAAATTGCAAAACATTTTTTTACAATGTTAAATACCTGAAGTTTTATATGGTATGAGCTACATTTTCCTTTATTCAGTAATTAATTAAAACATTTTAGCATATTTAATTTCAGAATTAATTCAAACATTCATTAGACATTAAATGCTGATATACATGTTATTATTTATGATAGTAACTTTTATTTTTCAAACAATTATTTCTAGTTTAAAAAGTACAAACTTTTGTTCCATTATACACAAAACTTAATTTTAATTTGGGGGAAAACAATGAATTTCTACTTACATACAATAAGTATAAAACACTCTATACTTAAACGAATGAATGTAAAGGCACACAGAGTATTAACTGATTCAAGGGGTTAGTTATTCCACATAATTTGTATGAAATAAAAATTATTTAATATAAGAAAATATTTGAGGCATTTATATATATAATTCATTTTAATGTAATATATGCAATAATTCATTTAAATTTTCCCTAGAGGGATTCTAATTCTCAATGGTTTTGACCCTTCCAAGATTTCACGTGATAATTTTTAGTTTACCAGTTTAAAAAAGAAATAACTTTATTTCTAAAAAAATGATGTATTAATGTTTTTTTAACAGGATGATGCAATCACATTACCCAAGTATTCTGACCAATCAGAAAAGTCTTTAGCAAAAATCACATGATTCTAGAAGCTTCTGGTTGAGAAAGCATATATAAACATATGTCCCCAGAGCGAAAAAGAATGCTTTTCTGTATTACTATCACATCTGTAACTGTATTTTCAGTGCTTTTCTTAAGTAACTAAATAAATGTGCAACTAAAATTTTAAGAATTTTCATCCTTTCCAAGACAGCGCAACAGCTAGAAAAATATCATCTTAATACAAAAATGTTCTAATACAAGTGTGAAAAATGCCTTAAGCCAAGTTCAAATTATTTCATATTTTCTTTTAAATATCCTACAGAGTTTTAAATATATCACATGAATATGTGGTTGATAGAACCCACGACCTTTGGGTTCGTAGCCTAGTAACATAACCCCTAGACAAAAGTGATCACCTCTGTCTGGAGGCTGTTACTGGCTTATGATGTGATACTGCTACAGTACTCCTCCAACAGTGAGTTGGTGGATAGGCAAATGATTTTTTTAAGGTAAGCATGCGAGTTTTGCATTTAATTGGTGATGTTGCGTCAAGTGAGTTTAACGACTTTATTTATTTTTAGTGCTCATGCTGTGGGTAGATGGCACCCCGACAGTTCAGAAAAAGTTGTGTTTTTCTTAATTCAGTCAAGGTCACCAGTGAGGTTGATAGAATCCGTTTCGTAGCCTAGTAACATAACCACTAGACAAAAGTGATCACCTCTGGCAGAGACTGTTACTAGCTTATGATGATACTGCTACAAATAAAAAAAGATTTTAATAAATTATCAATACATTTCCAATATAAAAGAAATAGATACCTTGTCTGTATCGATTTTATCAACTATTATGCCCAGTCTTCGCTTACTTTCTTCTGCCGAAAGTTCGTTAAATGTCTTGGCTTCCTTTTCTCCAAGGAAGGCTTCATGATCATAATCAGCATTATGGAATGTTTCTTTTTGATAATGTTCCTCATCACTCAAGAGCTGAAATTTTAAATTATTAAAAGCCATTGCTAAGTAAATTTCCAAATGAAAAAGAAACAAAAAGTAAATTTAGACAAATGAATTTCCACCAGATGTTAAATTTTTTATGGAACTATTAAACTAATATATCTATTAAAAAGTTAAAGATGCATTTGACTAAGGGTTTATTACTGAATTTATGCAATACTTTTGTAAAAGCTCATTAAACATTTTCACCAAAATCATCACCAAATGTTGCGATAAAAATGATGAAAAAACATTCCCATGTTTGAATAGCATAATTTAGTTTGCACATTCTTATTTTCCTTTTTAAAAAAGATTTGATTAAAATTTTGGATCTAACTGTAAAGGAAGAGAATGTAGAATCAAAAACTGTCATTAAATGGCTGTGAAGCTAATAATGAAAAAAAAACATCTTTCGTGCTCAAACACAACCTTATTTATAAAGTTGTTAGTATTTATGTATTAGACCCACCACAGCATAATTTGAACCAAACAAATTGTGCAATGATATCAAAACAACAAAAAGATCCTTAGATGTTTTATTTAAAAAACCAATCAGTCAGATTTTATTGGAAAATGATGCAATTTGTGGCCACAAATTTGGCTTCTGTGATGTTAATTATGCAAGTATCCTGTTGTCATAGTTTTCTCATATTATTCTGAGAAAAATGATTAAAATTTGATACTTAACTTCTAAGGAAAGGGACACAGTGGAGTATTTCCAAAGTTGTGAGATAATTTTATGAAAGAATGTGTTGATGGATACACGTTTATTTAAAATTAAATTTTGCCTAATGTTGCAATATGCAGCCAATAGTTGAAAACCATTCTTGCATATGTTGAAACATAATAATAATAATAATAATGACAGCAAATGGCAATATATTTTGAATTAATGATGTCAAAATTGATCAACAGTATGGCATTTAAAATCCAAATACATTTTGGTGAAAACTCTTTAAAAAGTTCATCAATTAATAGGTTGACAGCCTAATAGATCAGTACCATTTTTTACTAACATAGCAGAAAAAGTAAATTATGCATTACTTGAATTATCCTTTTTCGATGACTTATTTTCACAAGGACAATACATCAAATGTACATTTGCCAAGTAAAAAAAATTAAATAGTATGTATATACCATAGGTTCTCAACGTGGGCGACAACGCTCCCCTGTGGGCGTTTGAGGCTTTCAGGGGGGCGTTGAGATGGCCCGAAGGGGCTTGGGCAAATTAACCAAAAAAGACTAAAAAAACATGCTGATTATGTACTAACATAAGTAAACTTTAATGCTGTTTACCTTATGTTGATTGTATGTATTTAAATCATTCCTATATCACATGTACGAAAAATCACATATTTCCATAGTACAGGAAGTGGATGAAAAACCTAAAAGATTACATTACATCCATACGTACATTAAATTGAATGACATAGTGCATTTTAATTTCTGTAGTGCACATGTTGTCTTTGTTTGTGAGCAGTAGGAAACATGTTTCGTCCACTGCATTTCATTACGAATATTATCCAAGAAACATAATTATGCTAACCAGGAATTAAAATGATTCTTTAAAGGCTGAAATTGTCAATTTATATTTATTTTGAAAGTAATAGTTTAATATGAATTACTTTGTATTATCAGAACTCCTGCCTGTCTTTATAACAGGTAATCTAAAAATCTTTTATTCCACTCTTTCAAATGAAGAAGAAATTCAGTAGCATTTCAATTCCAACAATATCCTACCTATGACTAAAATATATAATATTACACATTTAAATATATTTATGGCAATAGATATTTCAGATTTGCAAGTAAAAAAACTGGGACTTAAGAAAATGAAATTAAAAAAATATTTTTAATTTTATTTAAAACTATAGATATTAAACTAGATATTTTTTAAAACTTAAATCTTGTTTTCACCATGTATTATGGACACTCTTATTTCTCTAGAGTGGGAGGGGGCGGTATAGAAATTTTCACTAGAAAAGGGGGCGGTGTCGAAATATTCACTAGAAAAGGGGGCGATATCGAAATATTTATTAGAAAAGGTGGCACCAGTTCAAAAAAGGTTGGGAACCTATGGTATATACAAATAATTTAAATAATAAATTTACAGTTTACGATGCAGTTGGTGCCGAATTAAGTGTCATCTTTGTCACATGACTCTAGTTCAGAATTACAGGTTATGCCACCAATAACCCAGCTTTAGCTTAATAATACAGCTTTAGAAGTAAAATGTTAATAAAAATCAAATCAGTATGAAATCTATAAATCCAGCTAAAGAGCTATATAAACAATTTTCAATTTTAAAACCTTGCAACAGGTTTTTTAAAAAAAAACCTGTGAAAAGAAACATAATTCTTAAGATTCAAGGTTCAAACTTATTCTTGCTCAAAATTTCTTAAAATTAAACATTGCAAATAAATATACAATAACATTAAGAATTTCTGAAGATGGGGAGTTACATGCATTAGTAATACACCCAATGAGTGTGTAATAATAAAAATTTATGCACACATTTTCTTGTAAGATAAAAACATCACAAGTATAATTCTAAGTTCCACAAAAAATTATAAGAATACATTTATTACAGAAATTATCAAAACTTAATTTACATTGGATAGATGACATATTTTGGTTCCTTCTTATGCTATGTTGCACTGAAATAAAAATTACACACCAAATCAGAACCTTAATTTAGAAAAAGTAAATTTATTTAACTATGTCATACTACCCATATAATACATTAATAATATAATTCTCTTTGGTTTAAATTAAACCTGCAGGTTATGATTACTATTTATACATGTTTTGTTCTAAATATATTAATATTTTGATTATAATATATTTCACAAAAAGAGAAAAATGATCGACTGTTTGTAAAGGGAACGTTTTAAGATGAATTCTGGTTTCTTCATAATATTATAGCACTTATATATAGATAATTTATACAAAATGAAAAAAGAAATATCATTGACATTTTCTCAAACACATTTATGATTTATCCTTGAAATTTATACAAAGAACAACAAATCACATTACTATGAAATGAGCAAAAACAACCGATGAGATTTATTTTAAACATATTATATCATAAATAAATTTTTAACATTGTTGACGATTGCAATTCAAAGGTAATTTACTTTTCATTTCAAACAAAGATAAAATTTGAGCGTTCAAAATACAATATTAAATTAATATATTAAAAATACATTAATGTGTGTGATCACATAAACAGTGAAAAAAAGATATACTTACTTTATCGTGTACTCTCTTTGATGGTCCATCAGATTTCGGAATTACTAAGGCATTGTTAACTAAAACGATCGCAAGGAAATTAAACAATATAAAAACCCGGACATTGCTGAGACTAATAGTCACCGGAGATGAAGGAACAGTATAATCCGAAGCTTGTATTCTGCTTTAAAGAAGAGCAATTAAGTGGAGAAAAAAAAAGTAAATGATGACCGAAAATTCACCCACTCAAATTCCGTTCTTGGTAATGTTTTTCATATGCACTTTTACTTTGACAGCAGACGACGCGAGATGCGCCATCTATTTTCTGCTTTATGAGATATTTGAGTATTTGCAATGATTAGAAATGCATTGATATAATTAATAATTAATGAACTTAATTCTCTACTTAATTTTTATACGCATTCAAATATATATTTTCCAAGGAGAAAATTTCTTTTTTTTAATTGTAAAATTTGACTAATAATGTCATTCGGAAATTATTTAGTAAATATGAAAAAATGAAATATACAAATAATATCAAAATTAAAATACAATGAACGAAACTAAAAAAGTATATAATCTACAATAAAGCTGCCACTCCATTTTCTGACTTCGAACTACAATGTATTTGATTGTTTCAAACGAATTTTTGAAAAAATAGGTTTGCTCCTTTTTCATTGAATCTAACACTATTCAGAAATTTTTCATTGTATGGTATATGTTTCAAAAATCAAGGTTAATCTTGCTGAAAGTAGATGTAAATTGTACCAAACAAAATTGAAAAGGTTGGTTATTAACATGATATTTATTTGTAACTACGGAGGTGCAAGCCCGGAGAACATCATGTTCGATAAAACGACCCGAAATATCAATGTTTCAACCCCCCCCCCTTTATTCCTTGGTCTAATTAAGATCTGAATCTCTAAGATAAGAACATTCCAAACATAATGAATGGCAGAGTTTAAAACTATGACTGAAAATCTCAAATTATCAGCGTTTGTCCTGAACAACTGAAATTCTAAGCAATTTTTTGCATAAAGATATTTGAGTTTTATTCCGATAACGTTATAATTCATATTGCTGTTTGCAATTGTTATGTAATGTACCACGACTGTGTGAAATTCAAAGACAATCAATAACTATCCTTAAAAAAATGCCGGTTTTTTTTTAAAGGAACAATAAACATCGTTTAGAGTAAATATAAGTCTTGAAGAAAGGGGAAATGTCCTTCAAAAATATGAGATTTTATAATCTGATCAATTATTCAGCTAGTGGCTTACACAAAAGTTTGGTTTAGGGCTTAAACCCTTCACAGAGACCAGAGATTCCGAAACTATTTTGTTTCATAGACCCCTTGCCATGTATTTCATCTTTGGGTAGACCCCTGAATATCTAATATTAAATTTTTGCACATTTATCAACTTAAATGGGTTTTTTTTTGACAGCTGGTATAGAGCTACTTACTTTAAAAGTGTTAAATTTCTGACTGTAGTGAAGTATAGAGTTTAAAATATAAGAAACACATATGTTAATTAATTTTAAATCTAAATTTAATGATATATAAAATAACGGAACAACAAGCAAAAATGCTTTTAACGGGAGGAGTAAATCGGGCGCTTCAATAACAAATTGTCAACATTTTGAACATCAATCTTGTTGAATTTAACCAGGCACCTCCTAGATATACACAGGATGTATCTAGGAGGTGCTGGTTTAACACTAAATCTCCTCGGTTAGTAGTGTCCAGGTTTTTTTTCGGAGGGGGGGGGGAGGATTAGCAACTGCGGGGAAACTCTTTTCACTAGGAAAAACAAAAAGCTTTTAACTACATTCCGTAATTCGGGATAAATAATATTTAAACGCCTAAATTGCTGACATCCGGATCTTCGTTACTGCCTATTACGATAAATTCTCTTGTAATATGATATTTATATTTTTCAATGTGACCAAATGAATTCCTTGTCTATTGTGGTATTACCATAGTCAAAGTATTCTAGAACTTCGTTTTAAAATCTGAATAGAGGTCATTTAAATATTTTACATAGGTTAAAACATCATCTTCCAGGCAGATTGTCTGTGACAAAATGAGCAACTGGGAAAATTCACGACGTCCAGTATTATACTCCTTTAGCTTATTTCAGGCAAGGAAAGCTGAAATGATGGTCCTTGTTTCAATAAAATATATGCTGTCACCTAATAACTGTGCAAATTAACCTCATTAAATTTAGTAAATGAATCTGTTAACTAGGTAAAATATGGTTTCTCCTTGATTACATTTTCTTTTAAAGTCACGATCTGGTTCAATGAGAGCCACTATCGCGTAGACTCCCATTTATCCCTAAATTATTTTTTCATTGACGTGGACCCCTTGCAAGTCGTCATAGACCCCCTGGGGGTCGATACAGACCTTTTTGGGAATCACTGGCATGGACCAACAGATTTTTAATTTTCACTATAAAGATTTCTCCTCTCTCTGTGCGTTTTTTATTTTAAAATATAACTCCTCCCACGAAAGTAGTCTGTGTACTCCACTGAGTTAATCTTTTTAGAAATCGCTATTTTTGGAAATTTTCTTTCTTTCTGAATTTTTTCGAATTTGTGAAGCTCAACCTTGTTTTAGGAACTGGATTCTACCCCCCATTTAATGTAAGTTTTGACTATCTCCTATGAAAAAGTAAAATATTTATTTTATTAAGAACCAGGGGGACCAACCCCCATTGTATAAATTATACAACTGTTCCAGTGGCGTAACGGAGAATATAAGGATCCACACCTGCAAAGTTAGGCTTTGGGCCCCAAGCTGTACTTGGTGTCAGTCAGATTTTTGGCCTCCTAGAATCCCCCCCCCGCGCAATGCGGGGGTTGCACGTTACGCCACTGAATGCTTCATACTCGTTGCTCAAATTTAAGTCTGTAATTTACATGTATTACATAGTTCTATTTTTCTTTCAATATATTTTAAGCACGAAAAAAATAATAAATTTCCGGCCTTCATCTCTGCATTTTTTTAGTTAAATTTAACTTTTTGCGATCCATTTGTACTAACTATACCTTATGTATAAATACATTCATACAGCATCACGAAACACTTTTTTTATAAATAGATAAAAAGTCTAAAACATATGTGCTTTATTTTTACGTAAAATGAATGAACTTAATTACACTAACTTTAATACATTTATTTCTAGTCAACCTATTAGAATTTCTTTTTTGCTTTCAAATTATCAAATCGAAATAAAAAAAGGTACAGATATAAAACCATCGTATAAAGTTATAAATCCCTATTATAGTATATAGGACTTCTTTAAATAAAACTAATTGGTGCTCTGGGTCCTCCGGAGTAAGCAAAATATTCTACTATGACCTGAAGCAGCTGTTCTAAAACTGTGACTCAGCGCTTTTCTAGAAGGTCCACAGAGTCTCTCATATAACATTAAGATTTCCCTCTTACAGACTCTGAAAGGCCTCTTTGAAAAATTGAAAAACGAAACATTCTAGACTAGACCACTAAATTATCCTACTTCTACTAGAACATGTATTTCGTTAAAGAATTTTAAGTCAGGGAAGGGTGTTCAAAGTTTTGGGCGTCCACGATGTCAGGCTGACACATAAAAGGGGCCGCGGTGATCGAAAGTTGAAGAACGGCTAATCTAGATGTTTTCGACACTTGGGATGCTTTTCTTTTACCTGAAGTTGCATAAACAGCAAGAATTCGTGGTAGAATTTCATTACTATTATGCTATAACGCAAACCTCAGGTTGGTCACGGTAGCCGAGTGGTCAAGGTATCGGATCGTAGCTGGCATGCCATGAGTTCGAGCCCAGTACCATTAAAGACCCACCTTGTTGGGGAGCGATGCATGTTAAATCTTCCGAGAGCTCGAACGTCCTCCCGCTGGTGTGGTGTGGTAGTTAGGAGAGGGGAGGGGTGCCAGCTTAGGTGTCGTCCTCGTTCACTTGACCATGGTTCAAAATTACGAGATCCGTCACCAAAAGCTTTCGTGTAGCTGAACAGTGTGACGTTAATATTCACTCACGCAGGCCTCAGGCTGATAGATAAAGGAGGGTGGCGTTTGAAAGCTTAAGAATTACTGATATAAGGTACACGGCTAAACATTCTATACAGCAAAAAAAAAACGCACTTGTATTTGAAATAAAGGAAAAAAATTGCTTAAATAATTTCACGGGAGGTAGTTGACATCAACAGAAAAGCATTTACATTGAAGTTATTCACAATGCTGATTATTTCATTTTAGAATGTTATTTGAGAGGGAGGAGGCAACACAACCGTTCTCTTTTGGTATTTTCAACCGACTTCTTTCTCCATTCTAATGTGGGAAGGTCAACTTTTTTATCCTCGAATTACGCTCCAGCTCGTGGGTTGAGTTTTTCTCACGGTCATAGGTTGCCGGGGCGATGTCAGACGATAGGACCCCGCAATATTTAGGAGTGCACACGTGCTTAGGAACGCTGTTATCCTATTCACAAAAATAAGTGATTTTTCAGCCGTGTGACGCGAAAACGTCACAATTTTTATGGGAATGTGGTTATATGAGATCATTTTCATTTCAAATATCGTTTACTTTGAAAGAATAATTTAAAAGAAAAAATTGCTGTTCACTTTCTAGCAAAATTATTTTGGCAATCTCATCGGGTTTATTCTGGAGTATTAGTGTCTTTTCTTTTCTTATATATTTACTTCGACATTTCTCGAAAAGTCTTCGCAGTTTCACACGAACATGGGCTCAACAGTTTGAGCCCCTTCAAGGAATAAGTATAATTTAAGAATAACAACACGCACACACAACAACAACAACAAAAAACGTTGTTTACATTTCAATTGCTTAGCGATGGCAGTCAAAAATACCATAAAGTTTTCATTTAATTTCTTATCATATGCTTACAATTTATTTAATTTAAATAAATTTTTTTATTATAGTTCCTCGAATGATGAAATAAGTCAGTTTGTAAATCATTTTCAAGAGAATAAGCTTAGATAATGCGTGATGTAATTAATAAAAAAAAAGGGCAATTAAGCTTATTTTAAGGAGGAAAAAAGTATTTTTTTACCGTACCGTATTTATTCGAATCTATGCCGCCATCGATTCTAAGCCATACCCTTAATTCTCTGCACGTTTTGGGAAAAATATAAAAAATTGTTCTAAAATGTTCATTAATATCCGATGCTTGAGAATTTTTTTAAAAAAAAAGTAATAATGAGAAATAATAAGAAATTAATAATTAATTTTTTACTATCATTAAAAACTTTCAAATTCATACATGAACCTATAATTACTCAAACCGCGAGTATTATATGCTTCGAAAATGATTCGTCACTCTCATTGTCACAGCTGACTTTGAATTGGTGGGCGTCGCCATTTTCCCACACGATGTCGTGTTCCATGCCATTCAATGCATTTGTTATATGACATTTTTTAAAAAAGAATTATTAAAAACTGTTGAGCACTTGCAAGCAGAAATTATAACATTTTGCTTACGCCATCGATGTATTTTTGTTTCATCCGTGTCAAATTTGCAGTCTCCGCTGCTCTGTTTTTTTTTCTTCTGCATATAAAATTGCCTCCTTTTCATACTTGTGTCATAATGAACTCATCTTGATTTCAGATATCTTTGATGTTTAGGTGATTAAAAGAAAGAGAGCGTATACAAAAAGTTTCCTAAATACGTGCAGACAACGATATTCAGGATAGACTGAATACTAGAGATGGACTGCGAAATGGGATAAGTCATTAATGCTAGTGGACAGAACGGACGGTTCAATTTTTCTTTTTAAACTCAATTTCCCCCATCTAACAAATGTTTCGCACCCTATTTTCATTAACACTGGAAAAATACTGCGGCTTAGATTCGAGTAAATACGGTATGTATGCAATCGCGAATCGTGAATACTAAGAATGTCATTGCACGCATGACACAAAAATATGTTATACATTTTCCTTCAATGTGTATCGGTAAGAGATAAATGTGTGGATTAATATGTATTCCTTTTTTATAAATAAAGTTTTTTTTAAACATTACAGCTTTTTTGTTCGATAAAACTGTTTACAGATTTTTATTTGTTTCTAATTATTACAAAAAATTTCATGCAAACTCAATTCTTTTATTACTTGATTATGGACACTTTGCTAATTAAAATCGTTAAAATGTAATGTTATGTACCAGAGAAAATTGTAAAGAACATGTATTTAATTGATCCGTATAAAATACTCCATATTAAACGATAGTTTCAGAGGTTGAAACAATGGTAACACAAATTAAAAACACAGTAACACAGTTTATTGCTTGTGCAGTAAGCGGAATAGATACACTGCTGGCCACCGTAAATGCAACACCAAGAAAGTCAAGAGATAGCACAACAAAATTTATTTTGTAGATAACATGTTGACCAAGTATCAAATGATTAAATTTATAGACCTCTGTGAAGTGTGGTTCCTGCCAGAATCAGTTGCCAGAGTAGCCGCCATTGTTGGAGATCACCGCTGCCACATGCCTCGGCATTGATTCAAAGAGACTTTGGATGTGTTCTTGGGGTACAGTAGACCAAGAAGCTTCCACACGTTCCCAAAGTTGTTCTGGTGTGGCAGCCGGGGGAGGGGAATCTGGGTCAATCGTTGAGCAACCATGGACCACATGTTTTCTATCGGTGAAAGAACCAGAGAGCGAGCCGGCCAGGGAAGCAATTTAATCTGGTGATTGACGAAGAACATTTGGGCAATGCGTGTCACGTGTGGTCACGCATTATCCTATTGAAATATGACTGTGGCCAAGCCCTGAAGGTAAGGAAGGACAACTGGCTCCAACACCTTGGAGATGTAGCGCTGGCTGTTTAAAGTACCGGCAATGCGTACTAGAAGAGTGCGAGAGTGATATCCAATACCGCCCCATACCATAATACTCGGTGCAGGACCAGTGTGGCGGTGTATAACGCAGCTGTTCAGCATCCTCTCTCCACGGTATCTCCAGACTCGAATCCGACCATCGTGGTGTTGCAGACAGATGCGTGACTCGTCAGTAAAGACAACTTCATTCCGTTCTGCCGCCCACATCCTTCTTTCATCGCACCATTGGCGGCGGAGACGTCTGTGGTTTTGCGTCAAGGGTAGACCAAGCAATGGACGTCTCGCGGACAGACCACTCTGCTGTAAACGGCGTCGAATGGTACGCGAAGACACTGAATGATGCGTTACAGACTCAATGTGCTGTGCTATGGTTCGTGATGTGACTGAGCGATTCGTCACTACCGCCATGCGCACAATTTGCCTGTCCTCACGTGAAGGGGTGCACTGAGGTGGATGCGATCGACCACGTCGGTCCGTCGTACCCTCCTGCATCCAACGGTCATATATCCGCATTACAGTTGTTTGGTTTCGTCCAACACGACTGTCGATTTCCCTGAAAGATAATCCACAATCTCAGTAGGCCACTATCCTTCTTCTGCCGAACTCGGATACTTGATCAAAAGCTGATCGCTGTTTTCTACGAGACATAAATGAGCGTTTTTTGAAAAAACCACAAGAAAAACACAATTGCCGAACTTGACATCTTCGAAATCTCCAAGCCTTAAATAGCGCTTTGAGGTGGCACCACAGGCGTGCGTGATGTGTGTCTGCGCTGAAATTCTAATTATTTGCATATCTCACCTCCACTGATGCATGTTGTAAATTTCATGTTAATTTGTGTGCTTCCTTCAGGGTGTTGCATTTACGGTGGCCAGCAGTGCATGTTGTTCATTCCGTTAAAGTGCCGGTTTATCCATTGGGCGCTAGGGTCGGGCGCCCAGGGGATCGAATAAGCTGAACTAAACCAGATTTTCTGGTTATAAATTTCGATCCACCAGGGTCAAGGGGGGCTGTAAATCTTTTGCGCCCAGGGCCCGAACTAAGCTTAAATCGGCACTGTTCCGTTAGCATATTTTTAAATTTGGATCACCTTATAAAAATCAGCTCTTTGATGTAAATAACAAATGCATTTTATATTGCAAATGAATTTCATATTTCATATAACAAAAATTAACTTTCTTTTCAGATGAGAAGTTCCACGGAAACTTTTTTATAGTTGCAAAAGTCAATGACCGATCACCTTATTCTTTGTCATTTTTTCCGACTCCAAAATTAGTGTAAACGAGAAAAAAAAAATCTGAAAATATGTTTTTGTTAAAAATTCCTAGCTCAGCTTATTAAAATCCTTTGTTAAACAGTTACCAGTTAAGTGAAACATTTCAGGAGTTTTATATATTTTTTCTAACTTATAACTGAAATTTTAAAAACACACACACATTCCACTCCATTTTATATGTGTGTGAACTAGTTTTAACAGAAAATAAAAATTCTTATCAGGTTTGAGCTAACTCGACTTTGCAAGTTCAAAAAAATCAATTTGGGGAAGAGTAAGAGAGAACAGAATTGCTATGAAATTATTTTATTCTTTTGGAATAAATATTAAATTTTTGATTATTGGAATAAAAAAGGGAGAGAATTTCAAAACCAGAAATTTATTACTCGCGTGCTTTGCAATTGTCTATAATATTTTACTCACCAAATTCTTTCAACGAATATATCACTGAATGAACTTTATGAACAAAACAGTGTATTTAGAATTCAAAGCTATATTGGTAGTTGAGATTGCGATTTATATTTATTGTCACGGAAAGTTTGTGTGTGAGAACTAATTTTTTTTGACGAAATGTAGCCGGAAAGTTCGCACTCGGCGAATTCTCTTTCATTAACGTTGGTTAATAATTAGAATAACTTTGAGGACCCAAATTTGTTCCCAAATATCCCAAATTGTCAAATTTGGCTACAAAAATAGATGTCTCAAGACGAGTCCAAAAGCTTCCAGGATTAAAAAACTAAAGAGCCTTAGAGGTTCCTAGCAAGTTTCTTTCCAACCTATATAAGGGCGATGCAGGGAAGAAATTTTGGAGTCAAACATTTGACAGAGACTGTGCGTTTCATTTTCCTCATGCGAATTTGAGTTGTCGTGTTCGATATGAGGGCGATTTTTGAATCTGAGCAATTGCAGATTTGTACTTGTGGGATATTTGTGTCCGGTAGAAGAAAACCTGTGCTGTTATTACTAAATACTTCCAGAATTAATTATGATTTACTCCGAAAGAATCTGCCTGTTAATTCACGTTAATGGTTAATGATGATCAACATATGACAATATATTTTATACAGTGCTTATTACAACACTTGTTCGAGCTTTGTATGTTAACTGTAAATTGAATTGACAAATAATCAAATACTAAATGTATGTACAAAATGACTTCAAAAAATTAAAATATAAAATATTTAATTAATAGTATATAAATATTTTTAGCATCAATAGACATCTAAAAAAGATTAATAAATCTCAGTATTATTCATTATTGAACTCTTTGTATAATTATGATATCCTTAATGATGTCTTGATTTACAAATAACACAAACAAATTAATATGACCATGAACATTAAATATTATCTTCCGCTTCCACTAGCCAGCAATTCCAATTCGTACTCGGCGAATTCTCAAGCAAACTTTTTGGTATTGTCTGACTCAACACTGCTGTAATTACTAAATATATATATAATTTAAATAAGCATCCATCATTGTATATCGAATAAGATATAATAGAAAATTTTAATTAGAAAAAAATATGGTCCGTATCAATTATAAAAAGTTTGAGACCTAATATAGAAACAAAAATTTCTGAATCAGTCTCATAATTGTAAACTTTTTTTTAGGAAATTATCATAATTTTTAATTACAATTAAAAGAAAATTTTTGTCCTTACCTTTCTTAAAAGCTATTTTTTTCTACAGTCCTGAATTTTCGGTTTTATTGGAGAGAGAGAATCGATTTTATTTTAATAAAGAGGAAGCTGAAAAATTTCATTAAAACTATAAGTCTGGCTCTTCGAAGGGTTACGTTCTTCCTTTTATGGAAAACATTTACAATTTCTCGTCTACCACAAAGTATATCACACGAGGCTTACAGAAGTAAGTATGAAACACATTACAATAAGAAAAAAAAGAAAATTTAAAAAATATGGAGGATTTCACACACACACAACACACACACACACACACACACACCACACACACACAACACACACACACACACACACACACACACACACAAATTACCTTTATTCAAATAACTTTTAAGGATACCATGGCCAGTGAGAAATTGGGATTACATTTAGAGTCCGTTTCTACTGTATGATTTTATTTTGATATTTTAACCTTCTTATATTTACTTAAAAACTAATTACACAAAAAAATATTTTCTAATAAACCACCAGGCTTTTTAACAAAATAGCATATTTAAACATAATAAATGCTTTTTTAGCACTCAATACCAATAAATACTAATATTTAACTAACAATATTTAAAATAAACCACCTAAATTTTACAAAAATCAGTTATAAGTTAAATTTTAGCGAATTTTTGAAAAAATTCAAAACAATTAGAGAAAAAAGTAATAAACTTATTTTTGTAAAAGTATTACTAAAACAAATAAGATGATTTATTTTGAAAATGTACTAAAATTTTAATATTTTATTAAAATTTGAAAATTTTAGAACTGATTGAGTAAACATTATAAGAAATGGGACATTCTTTATGAGACCAGTATTTAAATAACAAGCCATAATTCAAAAAGTATTCATACAGAAAGAAAATTTTAGTACATTCTTTAGAAAATAGCATAAATATCAGGTTCAAAAAGTTTTATAGAAACACATTCTTGATATTTTGAGTTATCAGACTCGCCATGATAGATTTTGAACAATTTAGATGCCCTTTTGGTAGATCAAAGACCCACTACTGTTTTTTCTAACTTTAAAAATTTGATTGTAATTTGGCCTCAGGTAGCGTAGAGACAAAACAAAGTATCAAAAGATAAAATAACTTTAACTCAAAAACTTAAAATAACTTGTAAAGTCAAAAGATAGTTCTATTCAATAAAATACAAAACAAAAATATCTGTTTTGACAGAATTTGGTCATTTTCAACGTGTTCGGATATCTTAAAAAAAAAAAAGAATAATATTTAATGCACACCATCTTATAAGTTACAAAAATATAAAATTTATTTACATTATTCAAACACAACACATATACTTGAGCAATCATAAAATACAAAAGTAGTAACATAAAAAAAATAGTATGATTTCCATAGGTTAGTTAGGCATATCTTGGCATTTATATTTTTGTGCTTTTAATGATTTGAGCAGATGTTCAAAGCGCAGGACGATTTCACTTGAGTTTACAAAGTTGTTTCAGTTGCTGAAACGATTTGGGTGAAGTCGTACTGCGGCAGCTGTCCAGTATCCGGTACAATGTTCACGCTCAATAGTGGTTCTTCTTTTTGAATGCTGTGTTTATGACCCAATGATCCTCGACAACGAGTATTTTGTTTTGATTTTTCGGTAAGAGGTCCGCAACAAGTCAAAGCACCGCAATTATTGTTTAAAGAACACTGGAGGATGCATTCTGTTTTCGTTTTTTCGGACCACGAACCCTGAGGAAAAAGGATACAGGAAAAATTAATGTACAGTGGAAAATAAAAACAATATTAAAAGAGAAAAAAAAAAAGTCTAATTTAAATGAGAAGGGCATTATTATTTTTTAAAAATGGTTGAATCAGCCTTTTATTTTCGATATGTCAAAATAATGTCCAATTCACTGAATAAAAATGCAATAATTTAAAGCTTTTTAGGTATTTTTATCAATTGCAATTCCATAATAAGGCAAAAAAAAAAAAAAATGTCGAGGAATTAAAAGAATATCAATTTGTAAAAAAAAAAAAAAATCATTTTAAATGAACCGATTGAAGATATATTTGAAGTATTATAAAAAGGAATTGAAATGTTTAAACATATTTATAAATAACTTGCATGAATGTATATACTAACAATTTAAATTTTAGATATTACTCA